>KN892979.1:4505-25938 GCA_000934455.1 Apostichopus parvimensis | reverse complement strand
GGGCGGAATGATACTTTCGCCCCACCATATTTTCACTGGGGGGCTGGCGCCCCCCCAGCCCCACCGGTTCCTACGCCCTTGAATCTAACCAGAAGGTGCTACTACTCCTAAGAGACGATGATGCTGTGAAAGCTGCCGCTACTTCTCTTAATAGACGATGCTACTATATGCTTCTACCAGGGAGTTGTTCCATAACAACTCCCTGCTGCTACAGGCGGCGATGCTACTGTAAATTAGTGGCGCTACTACCCAAACGAAAGGTGCTAATTATGGAACGCCAAAAGGACCACAGGTGGCGTTGCTTCCCTAAACAGGTGGTGCTGGTGTATTAGTATACAGTGCACACAATCGGAAATAACCTTCTATACGCCTCTGAGTATATAGTCGTAATTATAACGCACAAACTGGAAGTTCTCGAAGTCGATGTACACTCCATTTAATCATAATGAATATGCGAGCCTGTCAACAGGGTTCTTTGAGCAGCCACTGTTTTAAGCAAATGTATACTCTAAGCGGTTTATTATAAACTTAGAAAAGAACCAATCACAAAACAGCAATCGTTTTTTAATGAGCTAAACATATCTTATACCGAATAATATGTTATTTTTGAATGTATCTAATTTTAGAATTCTAAAATTTATCGTAAATGTTGTGAATAATCCTTCGCAAATAGTCGAAATAACTATCTTGATGAAGTTTTTACTTAGTAAGCTATTTTTGTGGCACATATTACTGTATGGTGTTACGTGACAATATAGGCTGGATCAAAGTATCATTATGATCCTCTTCTAGGGGAATCATCATAACCACCTGACGATGATCATGTGTAGTATCTGTCGCTTCTCGGCCTTTTGGCTAAGATCATGTGTAGTATCTGTTCCCTTTCGAGGGGAATGGTGATGCACACCCGACGATGATCACACAGTCACAGTCCCGATGCAAGGGGACTGGGGTTGAGAGCGGATCAGTCGTTCGGTAGTTTGGTTTTCATGCCCCTGCAGGTTCTTTCCTGGGCGACCTTTGAAGGATCACCGTTCTCGGCCTTTTGGCTAAGATCATGTGTAATATCTGTTCCCTTTCGAGGGGAATGGTGATGCACACCCGACGATGATCACACAGTCACAGTCACAGTTCCGAGCGGATCAGTCGTTCGGTTGTTTGGTTTTCGTGCCCAGGTTCTTTCCTGGGTGACTTTTCTTTCAAAATATGACTAAAATCGTAGGGTCTGCACTGTTTGTCAATGTTAGAAAAAACATCCAATAGGTAGAATAAAATTATCAAAGGAATATTAAAATAGTACTTTGTACCAAACTATTAAATTAGTAAATGTTGATAATATTAGGTAGTTAACATGTCTTTAAATGCTAACATATGTTGTGTTTGATACATAAATTGTAACCGCATATACAGCAGTCCATGTACAGAAGCTTTGGTTAGTACCATTAAGTAAGTTGGCTTTAAATAAAAACAAGAGTGAAAATATATCTAATTTTTAGAAAATAACTGCTTGCACGGCAGAAGAGGTATGAGGAACATACTTTTTTTTATGAAGTTTGAAATAAAGTTCTCATTCGACTACTCAAAAATGTATATTACATGATAACATTACGCATGACGAGTAGAACCCCTGTGACAAATCTTACGCGGTACAAATTAGTGTGTAAAAGTAAGTTGGCCTGACGTTTCAATCCTAGCAGGATCTTCTTCAAAGGCTAAATGACAAGTAACAGTAACAGAAGGGACAAAACATGCACAGAATACAGACAGGTTAATGAGCATGGTGAACACAAAGAGATAAATGTAAGGGGATTAGTAGACAAGGGATGGAGAGAAGAATTAATCAGGTCACACATCCGGAGTCCATGCATGCTATAAGTTCTTCAATACCGTCATCATTTCCTTCCGGGGAAACTTTTCATACTGTATATAGTTTTGATTTTGAGCGAAACATATCTTGGTCGGATAATTTGTGAATGAATTTTATTTTAGAATGGTTATATATGTATCCTAAATGTCGTAACTGAACCTTCGAAAATAGTCGGAGTATAACCATGTTGTTAAAATGGTTTACTTGGTAAGGTTAGTTTTGAGTTGCAAAGTACTGTTACTTGGCAATATAGGCTGGTCTAAGATCGGTCTTTTTGCAATTGTTTCCGGTCGGCGTCGTCCCAAATAACTCTACCTATTGGTTAAGGTCATATGTAGCATTGTGTTCCCTTTGTAGGGGGTGGGGGGGGGGGTATCGTTGCACACTCCTGGCGATGATCCGCAGTCACAGTGTCGATGCAATGGGACTGGGGTTGGAGCGGATCAGTCCGTTGTTTGGTTTATCGTGCCGAGGTTATTTCTTGGATGTCTTTTCTTAAAAAATATAACAAGAACTCCTTTAACCAACTGTGACTTTTAGATTTCCTCCGGGTCGGTAGGGGATGACGTTAAGAAGGACATAAAATAGTAACGATATTTTACGATTGCAAATAATAATGTTACCAAGTATACTTTCTCCATAATTTGACTGTTGAAAAATTGCATATTTTTGAGGCTGTTCCCCTCAAATTTAGAATGTTTTCGGACTTGAAATAGTCGTAAAATATTTATGGTTATCTTTGGTCAAGAAACAAGTTTCTTTATCGATAGTGGACCGATACCATGTCAAAGAGGAGTGTTCCAACTCTTCTCTTGTTTAGTTGGCCTCTTAAATCCGCCAAAACTCCTTAAACTCGCTGGGACTGTCAAATTTCCGGAAGGGGAAGGGGGGGGGGGCTGAGAAAGAGATAAAGTAGTAATAGTATTTCACAATTTGAAATAATTCTTAGAATGATGATCACTTTTTGCTGCGGTTATTCTTCGGAGTCTCAAATCACACCATAACTTTATTTTTTAATCTGTAACAACATAGAAAACATTCCCTTGTTGGTAGTTATGTTGACTTCACGGATTACCTTGTGGTTGATCCAAGCTAATCATATGGGATCACGTTGTTTATGATCATTTCTCGCTAAGTCTAGCTGTGACACTGATGATTGAAGGTTATACCACCGGAAAGAGAAAATTTCCATATTTACTATGGAAGCATTATGGGCTCTCAAATCGCTCCACAACTCGAGTTTTTACCATTTTCCATAAAGATAAAATATTTTAAGAATTGTTATCCGCTTTAACATCATGTAAATTTATCTGTCAATTATGAGAGGTTACTGTTGGTCTAATAATTTGTTTACCAATGCTAAATCTAGCTTTTATTTCTGCATCAAATTCTGTATCATAATTCGAATTATAATCGTTTAAATGATACAAAATATTTTTGAGGATCTCCTTTATTGTCTGCTACCATAAGGCCGTCGGTGTAATTTTGTCTAAGCGTACCACCACAGTGGCCAACAGTGCGCAACGTTAATGTGTACACTTATGGCTACTGTTAGTTGCTGCTAGCTTCAAACCGGTGTACAGCTGATCGATATAAACACAACAAGTGAGCATGAACCATAGAAATACTTACCGTGCACAAACGTATCTAAGCAAAGTTTCATGAAGTTTCAAGTTGAGAGAGCAACGTAATACCGAAAATTAATCGTAACCTAGTAAGTAGAAGTGAATACCTTTTTCAACCTTTTTTTGGTATGAACTACGATGACAGATATTGCACTGTAGTGAAAACAAGAACAATATCGTCTAGCCTTAGTCAGTGAGTTAAAATAAAAGTTACGCAACCTTGGCTTAGTCTTATAGTACTGTAGCTATAGGCCAGGCTATAGTCACTAGCTATGGCGATTATATGTAATCTGTGAATTATAAGTAGTTATCAGCCTGTAGGCTGTACTACTATTAGTACTCAAAGTAAGTGATAGGAAATTGGCATTGAATTTATTCTTATGTTGAGACACCTGGATTCAGACTCCTATTTTCCTTGGTGGATTGTTTCATTTATTTTGTAGGGGTAGGTAGTCCTTACCAAAGCTCACATGTGATGTACCACAAATTTATCACAAAAGTGAAAATTCCACCACAAAGTCCACCACAACAGAAGGCTTAGTACGGTATATGAAAGGATAAAATAAGTAATTACCTGATAACGTTAATTCGTTTTTGTATCGCCTCAAGGCAACGTTCTCTCCATTCCCGATAAATGTTAACATACAGTAAGTATACTGTAGCCTGTAGGCGCCCCTATATGAAGATTTATCTCCAAGAAGATCAGAAGCTCAAAATAAAGTTGACCACTGTATTCTTTATATAAAAATATACTAGCAAAACGTATGAACCATGAAAGTCAAGTAAACAAGATAAATATGGCACACTTTCAAAAGTAGCTTCTAAATGCAAATGATGAGTTGTCGCTACTGTACATAGAAAGGATGAAATTAGGAAAACAATACAAAGAATTGGTGATGAAAAATCAAAACTTTACATTAAAAGAGTGGATAAAAATTCTTGTGTTGGTTTTAGCAGAACTGTACAGTGATTATAGATTGAGCCAATTGTTCATGATCACATAGGCCTCTTGGTTCAAAGTTGAATAGAATGAGGGATGTCCAATTATGTGCACAATTGGTCAGAAGAAAAACAAGTTATGCCCGCAATGCAGAATACTTTCAAATAACAATCATATAGGCCGTTACTATTTCTGGGTCTGTCATTTTATTGCATCCTTACGCTCAAGTTTTATAAACTGTGTTGTAACAGCACATACTTGTGAAGTTTGTTGCAGACATCCACCATACTTGATCGTTTCTTTTGTAGGTAGACGATGGATTCCTTGCTAAAAACAGATGTCATCACTGGAGTTAGAAGACTCTTTTATATGGTAACACCGAATGAGACTTCTGCAGAACATGTGGCTGATGTCCCAAACTATTTGCAAGAGGTATAACTACAATATATATGACAAAAAGTTAACTATTTATACTTTTGCTAACAAATCACTAATATCGTGTTCGTAGCACAAGTAAACCGAGACAGTAACAACACAGTTTCCATCAGTGAGTAGAGTATTGTGAAGTTTATTCTTCTCTGACTGAAACACCTCTGTTTCCCATTTCTTCTTCCTGAGCATATTGGTACAGTACATTTACATGAGTGCTGGTAAGTTGCAACTTCTAAGACAAGTATCAACAGAGTAGGAGATAACATTTAGTACTTAATTTAAACCGGAAGTAATGGCTACTTTTGCAATTGTTTCAATCCACAACAAAAAATGCAATTGGCTTTATGTTTATAATTCATGGCTGAACACCATATTTTGATGGGGAAGTTACCTTTCAGACTTTGAGATTAAGGTTAACCTGAAAACATTTGTGAGAGCTTGAAACAGATGGCATAAGACTTTCTGTTTTCATGGACTATGATTTATTTGGACTAAAGTTCTTCCCCAAGTCAATCCTTTTAAGATTTTACATCCCTGATGCCTCACATGTAACATGTTATCAATTGCCAAATATTTGCATATAAATTAACTCCAATGTATCATAAGTATGGAATGTGACTTTGTTTCTGTTTTATGGGGTTTTCAAAGGAGTGTGCAGATTTAGAAATGAGAGGGTGTTGTTGGGGTAGGGATGAATAAGAGTGAAGATAGTGACTTTTCCCCCATCCCTACTCTTTCATCTCAATTGCCTCCTTCCCTTCTAAATTAGTTAATGATTAAGTTTGTAGATTCACCCACGTTAGTGTACAGTATAGCTCATTAATTCTATGTGTACAGTACCAAATGATAACCGTTTGTTTGGTTCACTCCCCCATACCAGAGTACATTTAAGTTGATTTAAACTCCTGAAAATATTAAATGACAATTATGGATGCCTCAGAGTCATAATGAATTTTTGATATGAAACCACTTTAGCAGTTTTGTTTGTTGTTTGTGTCTTGTGCTGATGGAAACGTATCTACTGAACTCTCTCCACGTAAATGTCTTTTCTGTTCGACAGTCAGCTGTGTTCTTTCTTGTCGCAATTCTGTTGGAAGTCGCTGTCGTCCTCATCCAAGGTAGAGAGAATGTCATTCGGTTGGCAGATAGTATCTCGTCAATGACGGCCGGCATGTTCATGATGTTAACTGCGTAAGTAAAAATAATAATAATAAACAGTTCTTATATAGCGCAACTTACAATAAAGTCTCGCCGCGCTGTACAAAAGAATATGTACAGTACACAATATACAATAAGAGCTAACATAACAATTATAACAATGAAAACAGGTGTGTCTTCAAAACAGTTTTGAACATCTCCACAGACACGACATTCTTTATGTTGAGTGGGAGTTTATTTCAGGGGAGGGTTGAGGAGTACTGGAAAGATCGCTCGCCATAATATTTAGTGGACACAGGGTGCATAGAGAGCAATGATTGGGTGCTAGAGCGCAGACGGCGAGTTGGGGTATAACTTTGAACAAGTTCACCCAAGTAGTGTGGTGCAATACCATGAATACATTTAAAGGTTAACAGGAGTACCTTGTAATCAATACGCAGTTTGACAGGTAGCCAATGAAGTACTGAATCTGAAAGAAGTCAGAAGTCCTCTGTTTTACACTGTGAGGCAGCTCTTATTTCTGTTGTTAAGTAGTACCGTTTGCTTATCATTGTGATATACACATTAATTGGTGTACAGTTGCTGGTCACTAAAATCATATCCTTTAAACAAGATACTTGACAGAGGTAAGTTTTGCCAAATGTACTCTTAAAGAAAGACATGTTGTTGTTTGTTTCTTTTGCCCCCTGTAAGTGTGTGTTACAGATTACGGCGAGAGGCTTAAATGGTATCATTATGCAGAATTAGTGTTGTATTAACAGCACTTAAGAAAGATAACCCTTATAAACATTACTAGAAGGATGGACTTTGACTCTCAAACTGACAGATGACTTTATTTTAGGATGATGTTATCTTCTGGTGGTTAATATTGGGTAATGGTGTATCTAAATGTCTACAGAACTGATGTACTTTCATGCAGCATCCTACTGGATGTTTAAATGCATTGTACTATGGTATAAATTGTAAGAGGAAATCATAAATTCCAGTGACCTTTGATCACTTGACTTTAAACTGCTCTGTCTATTTACAACATTAAAACTGTTACCATGCAAACATAGGTAACAGAGGTTTTATATAAATGAGTTGCAGTAAAAGTAAATACAAACTTGAAGAAGAAAGTCCATGACCACACAACTACTGACTTGTTTTATAGCGATTTAGGTTTTTGTGATATCCATCACTTCCAAACCCCATCCCCACCTGCATATACACACACACACAAACACGCACTCTGCATACACACCCACACACTCTAGGAAAATAAGAATGATGTGCTGTACATTATGTGGGTTCGTTTCCTTCAACCTATTCCCTTCAACCATTTTACCTACCAAAAAGGTACATACAGATCATTAACGAATCAACGTGAATTTTTATTATTGTCCTACACTATATATTCTGCTGAAGACAAGATTAAAGATCTTTGTACTATGAAGTCATCTTACTGTTACTCTAACAGCAGTGTTTTGAATTGATTTTGACTATATTATGGATGCTATATGATACCAAATTTATGTGACATTGTGTACAGTAGGTCATCAGCCTAACTATATTCAAATTGAACAAATAATGAAGCCAAACAGTTTGATCATTTCTATCTTAATTTTTTACATCGGATAGATATCAATCATGCAAAGTGTCTGGGCCATGAATTTTTAAGATTTGGTTTGAATTCATTAATTACTTAGTCATCAGCCTTCTGTTTAGTGAAAAACTACACAGGAGTCTGTCTCAATTTGATCAATTGTGATCTTTGCAGTAAAACTTGAAATATTAATAAAAATTGCTGACAAAAGATAACAAGGTGCCTGAAGATCAAATAATGCAGAACAGACCCAAACTGTCCTGGAAGACAGATGGATTAATTTACCGACCGGTAGTAACAATTATTCTCTCCTTGTTTTTTACCAGGATATTCATAAAAGGGTTTGACTTTGCTGTCTTTGGTTGGCTTCACCAGACATTCCGTTCGGTCAATCTGGTTTGGGACAGTCCTACAGCCTGGTTCCTGTGTTTCTTTGGAGTGGATTTATGCTATTACTGGCTTCACCGTATGGCACATGGTAAGAATTAGATCATTTGTGTTGTTTTATACCTTCCTCCTATTCTGGTCTCAAATATTCTAGACAAAAACATTGTTACCGCAAAAAATCTCAAAAACTGAAAGTGTTTTGGGAAAGAGCTTGCTGAACTCACTGAACCAATCACCTTTTTTCTACACAATTTTTTTGGGGGGCTTACGTATAATTTTTATTGAAAATTTCTATAGTTCTTCTAAGTTGTTGGTATCTTTTTTATATATCATTTTCAGCACAGAAACTTTCTCTACCGAACTATGTTTGTTTGTTTGTTTATGATCTTCAACATTTAATATGGATTGTTGGGAATGGGTGGAGGGGGAGGGGGGTTGATGGTTGAGGAAAACATTTATAGATATGACATGACCCTCATACAATTTGTTGCCTTGACTGTTGATTATTTTCAACTGTTTACTGTTTTTTTTGTGGTATTATTATGTGAAAATTAAGAAGTGTTTAGTTAATGTTGTGGTGCATCATTACATAAGATTGATTGGGCATCTGTTTGTACCATTTTTATTTGCATTCCAGAGGTGAATATTTTATGGGCAGCTCATCAGGTCCATCACAGCTCTGAAGATTATAATCTGACCACGGCCCTCAGACAAAGCATTCTACAAAGATTGACCTCTTGGGTAAGAACACATGACTTAATATTTGGTATTTCTCATCCCAATTATCTGTAATATTTGGTCTTATTGAGTTATATGGTGGGTTGGAAACACATCAAAAGGCAGGGAGAGGGTGTAGATGACATTTATAAAGCAGGTAGGGAAGAGTCCTGCCATTTGTGGACTCCATCTGCAAAAGTCGCCTGCATGCCAAGTTGAGATCCTTACGGGTATGTTGGAGTGGGTGGGGGGGGGGGGGGGGAGGGGGAAACCTGGTCATTCTCTATGTGATCAGTTACAAGCCACATTATTACGCCGATGCCACAGATGGTGCACGCACTCCCATATTCCTCTTCCTGGGTGCTGTAAGTATGTAGGTATATTTTTAGTTAATTTAAGATAGACTTGCTTTTGTATTTTAAATTTCTTTGTTTTTATATTTATTTGTTTTTATGTCTTTGATTATTTCAGCTGTACCTCTTCATATTGTAACTTTACTCATAAAAAATTTTACAAAATAAAATAGAACTGTAAGCAAACTGCTTATCCACTTAAGAGCCTGTGTAAGAGAATGTGTAAAAGTATGTTGGCCTGACGTTTCAATCCTAGCAGGATCTTCTTTAGGGGCTAAAAAGAAGATCCTGCTAAGATCGAAATGTCAGGCCAACTAATACTTTTACACATTAATAAATTTAACAGCAGATATGCAATATCCTCAAATGTTGGGAGTTACCATAGTAACAGCCATGTTACACATCACAATGACTTTTGAATGCATCTGTGAATGGAGCATATTCCTTTCTAGTGGAAGCTCACTGTAACCAACTTTATAATTCTACTGTCTTCTCTGGTGTAAGTTTAGGCCTGAAAACATTGCCTTTATTGTAAACAAAAAGTCAAACAAGGACAAAAAAGAAACTTTGGAGCAAAATGTAGTGACACAGAGTGTTTGAAAATCGTCAAAATTTTGAAACATTTCTTGTTTAAGTTTCCCAGAATGGGGTTGCTTCAGTTTATCTGTATTAATCACTTTCAGGGTTTCCATTGTAAAAATATGACCATTTAGGCTTCTGGCTTAGCTTAATACTCATAACTTTAAACACAACATGCTCTGTTAAAAGATTACTTTTAATTGGCAAAAAATTATACAAAAATGTCATAAGTGGATAAAATAACATTGTTTACCTGTCCATGTTGTAATCCACTTTAAAAGTAAATGACTGTTTAAACAGGTCAGAAATGACCCTTTAAACAGCTGAGTGTCATCAGTTTAAGTGACTGGACTATTTAGACTAAAAAAACAACAAATTCGATGGGAAAACAGAGACTTTCATGGCCTCAAATGACATGTTTCCAATTTGTTACAAAGTTTTCAAGGACATACGGTTTCCAATGTCAACCAAGGGTGCTCTGTTGTCCATGAATGTTAAACCAACGTAGAAGATTTAGTTATTAGAATTGATAAAATTATGGATTAACATTAACTTTTCCATCGGCACTGCATGCAAAGCCAGGTAGATATATAGTACTTGCATTTATTTCTACTGTACAGTAGGTGTGTTGATATTAAAATCTTATCAATTGCAATATAATATCTAATAAAAAATAACAAGAGACACATTTGCATTCCAAACCCATCCAAAATTCTTTTCCTCAAATACCTTTTTACACGTTCTTTAAAAAATAACATGGCTAATTTTAAACGGGGAAAAAAAGGCTCATTCAAAGAACATGGATGATGCTATATTGTTTATCTTTTTTTTTTCTTTTCAATATTTGATATTTAAGCTTAATAATTGTTGAATTCCTTATTTTACAGACCTTCTATATTCCCTTGGCTCCGTTCATTCCACCATCACTTATCTTAGTGCACAGCCAATTCAATACTTTGTACCAGTTCTGGATACACACAGAGGTATGTATATTAAATGCTTTGCAAAGAGTTGCTGAAAACGCATGATATACACCAGTCCTGAATCAGGGTGGATTCAACTGGCTGTGCCTGAATTGGGGTGGATTTCACTGGGGTATAGATGGCTACCGGATTATTGATTCAACTGGCGAGGCTGGGGCCTTTAGAGTAAGTGCTGCATTATTGGCCTCGGAGCGCACCGGTTCAGAGGTGGTATCCTGCTTGGTCAATTTGCCTGTGGTCTTTGGGAATTAAGTAATGTGCCTAGCACACTTCAGTCATTTCACTTCTTTCTGCTTTCATTAATGTGATTCTGGCATGTATCTATCTCTTGACACCAGAAACCAAGCGATCCTTGTTTTCAGTCACTTTCAATTTGCAACCATGTTGGTAAATTCACATTCAGCCTCGCAAATTGATGACACTCTCTTAATTAGCCAATTTAGTTTATGTTCCATCTTTCCCTGATAGAGTATGTCAGACGCAACAAGCTTTTGCAGTGAGGGCAGGTGGAGGGCAGAAAAACTTTTTCATATAAAGTGCCCTGATTCACTTTAATACTTAGTTTCCTAGAATTGATCCATTTTGCAATTTTAGATTGATTTTGAGTATTTAATTGATCTTTTTCGTCAGCTTATCGACACACTCGGACCTTTGGAGTACATATTAAACACACCGAGTCATCACAGAGTCCATCATGGTAAGAGATAAAATTTGTTGTTACAATTTACTGTTTTTTTTTGTGGGTTTCTTTTCTCTTTCATGTTTGATAACAGACATTATGTTTGCAGGAGAGGATTGTCTTGCGATGAAATGACATCATAGCTAAAAAAGTCTGTTTCTGTGTTACACAAACAGTTTGTTCACAGAGGGAGATGACAGTCTTGAGAAAACAATATGCATTTGCCTCTGTATGCATATAGATACACTGATAGCTAAGCAAACATTCGCAGTGCTCTACAGTTCGACTAATAGAAGAGAAGTCAACAGCAAGATTATAAAAGAAAACTTGAGAGCCCTTTTAGAATATCTGTAATAATGATATCACCAAAATAATGTTGGAAGATTATCTTGTGAAAATCAAAATTATTCTCAATAATTATATCTTAAGTATTCAGTAACAGTTTTGAATATTTTTCTTCTAATTGCATATCATATTGTCAGTCATAAGTATATCCCTTTGACAATTTAAAAGAGAAATTAAACAAAAGAAAAAAACAAAAAGAAAAGAAAAGCTACAATGATGAATTCTTGTGCAGAGTACAGCTTTGTTTCCATCTGCTCATTGGTGCTGTCGTGTTTATATTCCAAATGATGATATTGAGCAGAGTTTGTATGCATGCAGCTAGATAAGTTGGTGTTTGAAGAAAAAAATGACCAGTAGCGTGACAATGTCTTCCTTACTATGTCATTGTTAACTTTCAGTGAATATGAATAATTAATGATTTAACTTTCCTTTGTTGTAGGTCGCAACAGATACTGCATCGACAAAAACTACGCTGGCACTCTGATAATATTTGACAGAATGTTTGGTAGGTCCACTTTTAAGTGAGCATTTCGGCTATATATGTTAATACACCCACAATCATACATTTCTTGGCTATTTAAAGATGATATTATGCAATGTTGAGCATGTATGAGTCATTGGCCCACTGTACAGAGAGAGAGAGAAGGCAATTTCAACATGACTAAACCAACTGACTAAACCACCTGACTAAACCACCTGACTAAACCACCTGACTAAACCACCTGTCTAAACCACCTGACTAAACCACCTGACTAAACCACCTGACTAAACCACCTGACTAAACCAGTCTCCAAGTCATATGAGAGAAGCTCAGAATGTGCAGGCAGTTTTCACTAGTAACAGAAATAGGAAAATAACACTGGACAGTTTTATCTGTTTCTCACGTCCATTTGCAATTATATTGTCTGCACCAATGTAAAGTCTGTTAGGTTTGTACTATGATGTGTGAAAATAATTGCGTGTGAAAACTACCGGCGTGAATGCAGAGAGATCAACTGCATCAGCCAGAGTTGCATGGACAGCTTTTGTGGTTGCCAATAGTAACTGATGAAATTTGGTCATCTCCTGTTTTTTAAACTATATTTTTGAGTTTCTTGAGTTAATGTCATGTCCTTTCAGACCAGACCTATTTTATATAATTAATGCACTTAAGTAGCAGACATTGAGTGTTATTTCAAACAGCATTGATATGAAAGAAGCTGCTTGCTCGTAAGTAACAGATTGAATAGAATGCAATGCAAGTGGAGGACCTGAACTATACATAACAGCACACTAAAAGAGTCAAGAATACATATATAGTCAAGAATAGAATAGTCAAGAATAGAATAGTCAATAGAATAGTCAAGAATAGTCAAGAGTCAAGAATACATATATATATATATATATGTATTTCTAGCTCTAATTGTAGCTTGTAGTTCTTTGTCTATGCTTCAGATGCATCAGATACTACATTGATTGTTTCTGTTTATTCTATCCAGGTACCTTTGAGGCTGAGAAACGGGACGATAAGGTGGTCTATGGACTTGTCCATCCCCTGGAATCCTATAATCCTCTCTACACACAGGTAATGATGTCACACATGTCTTTGTGTTAAGAATCTTTACATAAATCTCTATATACAAAATAGATTGTTGCAGAAAAGTACATACCATTGAAAAAAGCATGCTCTCAGACCTATTTATATTAACGTATACATGCTTTTTGAGGCAGATAAGCACTTAATGTCTTTCTTTCAGAGTCTGCACAATGTTAGAAAGGATCCGCTTTAATAAGTCATTCTGGTCCTCTAAGGAAATGTCACATACAAGATTACTGTGACTTTATGTTCATAAAAATTAATATTGTGTGTAAAAGTAAGTTGGCCTGACGTTTCGATCCTAGCAGGATCTTCTTCAGAGGCTGAAGAAGATCCTGCTAGGATCGAAACGTCAGGCCAACTTACTTTTACACATTCTATTACACAGGCTCTCTAGTGGATATTGCAGTTTGCTAACAGTTTTATTTTATTTTAAAAATTAATATTATTAGAAGATTGTTTAACATCTTACTGTGCCATTTATATTGGACTGGTCAATCAAACGATGTTTCTTCTTAGTTATCTCTCAGTCACCTTTAGTTAACACACTGATTGTGCTTGACCAAATGGAAAGGAAACAAACATCTCTGTTTGTTCTTGAAGTATAATAAATCGACACCTGTTTCTGAAATCCTTGTTTATAGGGGAGGAGATAACACCCATTAAATGGTGGGATTCCGACACCAGATTGTTTGTTAGTCATTGAATTAATAAAAGATACTGCTTTCCAGTTACATATGAAAAGTATTAGTATTGCCATAAATTTTCTTTCCGATCCAGTCCTTCTCTAAAGTGTTGTTTTAACCGCAGTTTGTCTATTTCCTGTTTATTGTTTATTTTGTGTAAAAGTAAGTTGGCCTGACGTTTCGATCCTAGCATAATCTTCTTCAAAGGCTAAATGGCAAGTAACAGTAACAGAAGGGACAAAAACACACACAGAATACAGACAGGTTAATGAGCATGGTGAACACAAAGAGATAGATGTAAGGGGATTAGTAGACAATATATTATTTATTTTCTGTTATTTCGGTCGATTATAGTTTTGTCACCTTCAGTGGATGTGGCAGAGGGTCCGAGAGGTTGATGGTATCAGCAACAAACTCTCTGTCATCTTTAAAGGACCTGGCTGGGATCAAGGGAAGCCGAGGATGGGGTTAATCCAAGACATTCCTAACGTAAGTCCGTAGACACCGTAAACCATTCTGTGATTCAGTACAACTGATGTACGTGTGAGTCATAGATCTAGGCTGGCTCAAGAGATACAATCACAAAGCAATTTGTCTTATTTTGTACATAGATTACTGTTTATTTAAGAATAATAATGGAGAAAAATGGCATTTGAATTTTTGTCAAAAACAAACATAATTCATCAATTAGGAAGATATGTTTATCCTGATAACTGCAGCAGACATGTTGAGAAGTTTCTTATGAATCTCCTCAGTGATTTCACTGGTTGTATTGTTCACATGAAATCATGGGGAGAGTTTATTCCTGTCACCCCCCCCATTTCCCCCCCCCCCCCTCCTGCCATCATTTGTACGATCTGAGCCTGGAGTTACCATACCATACGTAGATTTCACCTGACATGTCCTCTTCTTTCTGTTGTATGTGAGTATACAGTGAATTCAGAAAAGTTTTAAAAATGTATGGACTTTTATCCAGTTTTGACAAAGTTGTAATAAATACTGTAATATTTCCGTCTAGCTGCTCCTATTTCAGCACCGAAGGCAAATTGTCAATAGTAACAAGTCAATGAACCACTTCAAATCTTACATTGAGATTGAACTTTGTCATTTTAAATCTGGTAATATTGTAGGTACCTCAAAATATCATATTTTTTGTCCCAACAAAGGATAGGGGGAGGGGGAGGGGGTTAACCTCAACTGAACCTTTACCACAGAGGTTGAGAACTTGCCCTCCGGTCTAATGATGAGATATACTAAACCCTATGGTAGACGGTAAAATAGTCCTGGGAATATATATGGGAAAAATTGGAAATGTAACAGCATTGTTTCTAATTCTAATATGCAACCATTTACCTTTCCAAAGTCCAATATTTAGTTTGTTTCATGATAACACAGTACTTGCTTTGAAGGACTAGACAGCATTTCAATTTCAATTTTTAATTGGAACTAAAGACACATTTTCGAAAAAAAGGCAGCTTGTTTTCTGAAAGACAGTGTGGTTTTATGCTTGGTAACTCTTTTCTTCTGTTTTTGTCTTCTCTCTCTTAGATACACCATCCTCAACCAAAGTATGACCCTAAACTACCTCTGTGGGGGTCGGTCTACATCGGTGCTCACTTTCTAATCAATTTCCTGGTGTTTCATTTCTACTCAGAGGGAAGTGGGGTAAGTAGAGACCATTGAGCCCTGTTTAAATTATGAGGAACTTCCAGGTGATCTGAAAAAATTTGCCAATAGAACTGGTTGGTTGGTCGAGAACAGTAAATAGGGTCACCACTTTCTCTCCCCTGCTCTCAGCCCACCCCATCACACCCCAAGTGAAGTAGAAATGTCCCACAAGTAAACCCTTTGAAGAGATTGAGCTTCTGCTATCTTGATCCAATAAAAGGAGGGTTTTTTGTTTCTTTTCTTCCTTATCACGTCAGAATCTGAATCAGCTATCAGCACTGCTGGGGATGGTTTACATAATTTACTCATTCACATGTGTAGGAGCTATTTGTGATTTGAAGTAAGTATTTTATTTTACTTTATTATTATTTTTGGGGGGAAATTTCATTATGGAAATATGTTTCAAAGATGAGCTGTTGGTTGCTGTTATGGAATATGATGTCTTGCAACAACATTCCATAAAGTATGGTTCACGACCCAAAAGTGGTCTGAGAATTTTTTTTAAGGTGGGTAGTGCAATGTTTTTTCCCTACATACAGTTATTAGAACTTGGCAGTGGAGATGGATTAAGTTACTTTTGTAAACATCAAGTACTTTGAGCAGCCATTCTGAGGTGTAGAGGGTCTGTCTAGTGCATCAGTCTTAATGGATGGTTGCGGACTACTGTCTTAAAATATGAACTTCTTGTAATTCATTCTACCTTTACAAAAACGAAATGAGTTAAAAAGGTTGCAAAAGTGGTGGAACGAAACATTCTTTTTCACCCAGCTTACATATGAATGATGAACCAGAGGTTGTATTGTATGATGCTTTAACCATCATATCTGTTTCCTGACAGGTGGTATGCACCTCTTCTGGAGAGCGCTAGATGCTTAGTAGTATTAGCTACGTTGACCGTCTTTGACGATTCCATGGTTGCGTTCACCAAGTTAGACTCGGTCATTTTCACAGCTGTGAGAGCAGTGTTTCTGTTATCGGCCTTCATGTGGTTACCACAGTGTATTCAACGATTTGCCAACAGTAAAAGTAAACAAGAGTAAAGGAAAATATTTAGAAATCATTTCAACCTTCATTTGGTTGATGTCTTTATTCTTCCGTTGTCATGGAACTACAAAAGTACCAAGAAATATGACCCAGACTCTCTCCACTAATCAAATAAAGAAAGTGTACTTAATTGATGGGTTGTAGTAGAGGGTTATAGAGGGTTGTAGAGGGTTGTAGAGGGGTAGAAGAGGGTTGTAGAGAGTAGTAGAGGATTGTAGAGGGGTAGTAGAGGGTTGTAGAGGGTAGTAGAGGGTTGGGGCTTGGAATAAATTGCAAAGATGCATTAGGGTGCTATTAGGACAGTAGCCTATGGCAGACTGAAAATGGCAGCATATTCATTAAGTTCTGTTAGCAATTATTGGATGAGGGCTTGGTGGTCAGTCTGGAAGGGTATTACCAGTAATTGTTTGGTAGATGCATGGGGTCAGTCTTGAATGGTTCACCATTAATTGATTGGTGGGTGCAATGGGTCGGTCTTGCAGGGTATAGCAGGGGTCAGTCTTGAAGGGTTTACCAGTTATTGTTTGGTAGTTGCATGGGGTCAGTCTTGAACTGTACACCATTAATTAGTTGGTGGGTGCAATGGGTCAGTAATGAAGGGTACTATAGCTGGGGTCAGTCTTGATGTGTGGTACCAGTTATTGTTTGGTAGTTGCATGGGGTCAGTTATGATGGGTACACCATTAATTGATTGGTGGGTTCAATGGGTCAGTCTTGCGAGGTACTATAGCAGGGTTCGGTCTTGAAGGGTTCTACCAGTTATTGTTTGGTAGTTGCATGGGGTCAGTTATGAAGGGTACACCATTAATTGATTGGTGGGTACAATGGGTCAGTCATGACAGGTACTATATCAGGGTTCAGTCTTGATGGATGGTACCAGTTATTGTTTGTTGGATGCATGGGGTCAGTTATGATGGGTACATTACATGTACTGTCTGTTGTGTTAAGACATATAATGATGCCACAGTGGGGCAAACTCCTTCCATTTTTCTATGTCATTGCTCACATATTTAATCTTTTTTATGTGTATTAATGACTGTTTTAATTAATGATGAACTTAAACCTTTGCATTTGTGATGTAATATATTTGAAATAAAGTAATCCTGTTTGCTGGATCAAATTTATACATATATTTATGCAGATATCTTAAAATCTATTTTTATCATTCATACATATGCAAAATTTTAACTTTTAAAAATTATAATTTTTTTTAAAGTATGTAACAGTTATAATTATGAACCATTACCTTAATTCACACAACCAATGTTATCAATGCAGCTGATAAATGTTTCTAAGGAAGGCATTAGATGCGCACATTTGCAATTTGTGTTACATTTTTTGGCAAATTTGTAAGACCTTGTTGTCTGAGGGACAACCTGCAAAATAAAAAATCCTTATAAATTTGATTAAGCACTGAATCATATGTTACCCTCTGCAAAGATTAATGTGTTAAATAACGAAAGTTAAGTCTATATTTGTAATGTATGTGTTTGTGTAATTTCAGTGTTTTTTAGTTCCTCCAGTGTATCACCAATAGTTATCTCTTTGTTGTGTGAGCTGTGGATGCAAAATTATGCCGGTAATCCGGCCTAGTTTCGAATGAGGTGTAACAGAAATGTTAGACACCACCATCGATCCCAGAAAATACACACACAGCTTGTTCCCGTCGGTAATTAGACACTAGTGTACAGTCAATACATGCGGTTACGGTCAATACCCACAACACAGTGTACATAGCAGTGATGGATATATCAGGTCCAGATAAAGATAACAAGGTATCACATTTCATTACTGTCTGCATTTTGTAGCAACTAGAAGAAGAATTTCACTTGCAAGCAACGGAAAGTTAACTTTTTCGGAGGGCGACATGCGGTTTGGGGCGAGTCTTCAATGCCTTTAAAGACATTTGAAATCGACTAATTGCTTCTGAGCTTTTAATTTTTTTGGGCATCAATTGCCAATGCATCTAAGCTTGCATCCATTCTTCATGGGTGAAAGTGTCTGGCAGTATGATTATTCTATCATACACATAACAGAATACATTACTAGTAGCTACGTGCAGTGCTTCAGGCTTCTCTAAAACTTTGGATATATTTATTGATTAGTCAGCCATAGCTAAATTTCACCTGCTTGAGCTGATATCAGGAAATTACAAATGTCGAGAAGATATTTATTGAGTAGATCCTTCTCTATACAGGTACCATCTATCAATACATGGTATAACATAGACAAAAACCAACAAAGACAATACATACAAGTTGTTTTATCAAGTACATTATAGAAAAACATTGACTGTAAACATTTTAACAGTGTTGTTACATGGTAAAGCTTTAGTTTTATGTGTATGTATATGTGTGTCTTTTTTATGTGTATGCATTTAGCGTGTGTGTGTTTATTTATGTGTGTATGTATATATGTACTACTCCCCTATGAAAAGTAGATAGTAGGTTTTAGTTTTTATCTCTGTATGAGTGTGTTGTCAAAACTGTTTCAATCGTTGCATCATTGTTTTTGTGGTATTTTTGTTCATTTCTTCATATTTGCATCAGTGTATCCCTCTGTGTGTCTGTATTGTAAAAGTGTTATTTTGTTTGTCAGTGTTTGCAACGCGTACAGTGTATGTGATCATGTTCTGTCTGCGTGCGTATGCGTGTTTGTCTGTGTGTTTTCTGAAGACTTCCTATTAATATAATTCTTTTGTTATTCTTGTGTCTTGTGGACTGTATGAGTGTTTTTTACTGACGTGTGTGCTGTGAACATTCTGTCCGATTTTTGGTGTGGATTTTTATTATTTTCCTTACATTTTTCTTAATTTGATTTTGCCATGAACTTAAGTTTTTTAGCCCATACCAGCATGCTGGTGTGAGCTATTGTTACAGTGCGGCGTCTATCACTCTATCACTCTATCACTCTATCATTCTATCACTCTATCACTCTATCCGTCAACAATTGGTAAAACTGCTCCCACTCGCACAGTGTTTGATGGAATTTCATGAAACTTGGACACAAGGACCATTGGGTATAGGGCCATCAGAGATGGTCCGAAATTTGGGGTCAAAGGTCACCTGTGGGCCGTAATGGGCCATTTTCTGGAAATTCGCAAAATGCTTCTTCTACAGATTCGATGGTACAATGTTGAGGGTTTGTCACGATAGTACTATGGAAGTGTTACCTTCAGGGTGTTCATAAATTTGAGATCAAAGATCAACTAGGGGTCTTTTGTGGCCCGGGCTGCGGCCCTATATTTTCAAATTGCTTCCGTTCGTACAGTGTATGGCCAGTTATAATGAAACTTTGTCACAACGTTCCTCGGGATGAGGGTTACGAGGGGTGTTCGGAAAATTGAGGTCAAATGTCATTTAGGGGGTCATCGGGGGTCATTCTGTGTAATATTTTCAAATATCTCATTCTCCTCAAGATTTTGATGGATCATATTCAAAGTTGAACTGATGATTGTTGGATTGTGTATGAATAAGGTGATGCCGAATAATTTTTGGTCAAAAGTTAATTAATTACAATTAATCCCCATTGTTGAAAAAGATTTGAGCCTTCACCTTTTTCCAAAGCTCCTTTAATTTGTCTCCCAGTCTCTGCAGTGTTTGTTTACATTTGTGGTTAAGCTCTGCAGAGGCTGTTAGTGGAATTAAAGCAGGATTGGGAGTTGTTATTAACTGTTGAACTGTAAGCATGAGAGCCCTATAGCCAATCAGCACTTGCCGATTCTTAGAAGTCTTTGAGCCTGAGGTATGTAGGCAGCCAGCCAAAATTTTGGGAAGGAGTGCTTGTGAAGTTATGTCTGCTCAGGTAGAGGGGAGAAAGTTCAGTGGTATTGTTTGAGAGAGTGGGTAAAATAGGATTTAAAGGGGAAAAATAGGAATTATAGCCAGTGGTGTGGCCAGGGATATGCTAACGGACGGTGGGGGGGGGGGGTATCGCCAGATAATACTTGTTATAAACCTAACCCAAACTGCCTGGGAACCATACATGTGTAGTCTTCTAATGGAATCTATTACTTGCTAAGAGTCCTGCTTAACAGTGTACATTACTGCCTGCAAATAACTTTATATTTGGTATTAACTCTAACACACTGTCGCTGACTAGGCGAGACTAGAGGTTTGAGAACCGCCTTGTTTATGGAGGGGGAACAGGGGGGGAGCTCAAAATTGTCTTTGAACCTAAACTGTTTGGCGTCATGGGCCCAAAATTGGTGGAATCTGAATTATGGTGGGCCATAAAGTTTTGTGGGCCCTACATTTTTAAGCTCGAATAGGTATGAGCTTCTGCACCATTGGTGCTCTAGTTTCATAGTGTATCTAATTGTCGTGCAATTTTACATTTTTGTAACGTGTTATTTCATAGTAATTCATAAAGTGTACTTCAAATTTTACTCAGGTATTATATTATTATCATTATTAATAAAGTTTAAGAACAACACAATAGTGCATCATGGTTTATTAGCTTCTGATGTTATATGGCTTGCAGCTGTTTTATGATTTAATAAATGGTTTATAGGCCAAGACTGGATTAATGTAAACGTAAAAATCGTATGAGTGAGAAACTTATGAGAAACAAAGGTACTGGTAGTACTTCAAATATGGTTGAGGTTAAAATTTATATTTAATTGCAGAAATTTTTTAACTCGAGTACTATGCAATAAAGAGAAATCATCCTAAAAGTATTTGTATTCTCCTTCCTTTTTCATAAAAATGTGTTCATCATTTTTCAATCCTAATAAACAGCAATTTGTTTTCAGAGTATAGTGTGGTTCCACTTTTGCCACATGCAGTTTCTAAGTTTATTTCACTAAAT
>KN892975.1:7410-30491 GCA_000934455.1 Apostichopus parvimensis | reverse complement strand
AGTGCTACGGTTAACAAATGTTGATGTCTGATGCACATTTTCTTGACTAGTGCAATTTGGCAACTGACATGTATTTGACGAAGGCCTTTTAGAGGGAGGCCTAGTTTCATCTTTGACTGAGCTTAGTTTAAGTTTACATGCATAGCAAACACAGTCATAATTCAAGATATTTTTTCTGCCTTAGCACTATAACCAACTGAGAATTATCAGGAGTGGCTTCAGCTTTGTGCTGGTAACGTGGCTTGGACTCTTTACAAACCATTCATGGTCCAGCAACTTTCTCTTCATGGTATAACTGACAAGTTGTTTTCTTTGGCATGATGTCATGAAAGTTAAACAGTAAAGAAAACAGAATGACAAGTTCCACACAAAAATTAGAAACTTATATGATACACATAAGCACATACCCATTGTATTCGGGTGCAAATTGTTATCTTCCTATTTCCTAAACATACAATTAAATTAAGTACACTAGGTAATCAAAACTTTGGACTTGTAAGCAGCAATCTCTGCTTACTGACATTTTCAATTTCTAAGCTACAAGTACAAGCAGAATGTAGGCCTATGTTGTACCCACATCCCAAAATCCCAAGGCTGCATGTGTCTCAAAAGGTTCAAGATCATTCCAAAAAAATTAAACCCTGCTTTGTATTGAAATGTTGGTTAGTGCATCTGCTACAACTAGTGGGCAAAACTGCAGCTAGGAAATAGGATGCTGTTTATTCTACATAACTATTAGGGACAAATGAATATATAGATAGGCCTAGCCTTGTAAATGCAAGGATAGCCTACTAACTTTAGCCTAGAATTAGTCTAGTAAAACACCACTCCACCCAAGGCTTAAGTAATGTATTGCCTAAAAGTGACACTCCAGTCAACAGACTTAGGCCATAGCCTTACTTTCTATCTAAGCTTACGCCGTGCCCTACTTTGTACTAGTACTACTAGAGCCAAAGCCAATGGGACCTTGAAGTTGAAGTTATTAAAATATGATGATTTGGGCCTAGCCTAAATAGTACATGACTATAGTATAGGCCTAGGCCTATACTAACTTAGGAATACAGAACCCTAATACTAGTAGTAATAGTATCATACATAAATTTAAGAGCGATCCGCGATTAGGAAACAATATAACAGTATGTCACAACGAATTTAAAGAAGTTACTGTGTGGCGAAGCCCTACCTACGTTGCTAACAACTATGTCCAAGGCTTTAGTATAATAGTATACTGTAGAAAAGTACTAATAGTAACTAAAAGTACGTAGGCCTATACTATTACTAGGTATACGAAGCCTATGTGTTAGGCGACATTACAGTGCAACAACAACGTAAAGCCGTATGTACTGTTGCTAACGATTAAGCAAGAACTTGGCATGATGTTTGAGCTAAATTTTTGTACACTTTTTACGGGTGAACAAAATCCAAACTTACAGCGTCGATGCTTTAAAGCAGCATTTTGCGTTGAGTTGCCGTTTTTCCTCAATTTTTCCGTGGCTATCAAGTTTTTATCATAATACAATCACAAAAGACAAAACTAAGACTTTCTCATACTTTTTTCCCACAGCAAACGTTAATTAGCAAGTAATTAAGGCTTTTAAATGATTCTGAGAAAAGTGTCTCCCTGACACATCGAATCATTTAGTATTTATCACATCGGCTCTACAAAACCGCCTATTCAAATTCAACCAATCAGTGAAGAGATGTTTATGTATGACTTGGCGCTAAAAATAGACTCATTCATTGGTATGGTAATCCCTTGCTGCAAAGCACTTTTTAAATCTCCACATGGCCTAGCCAATATGCCTTATTGCATTCCCTTATGAGAAACGTTACTTTCTTCTCCTGTAAAACGTTATTTTCTCCCATGTTGTTAGAGGAGGAAGCTAAGGTTTTTCAAGAGAGGAAACTAACGGGTCCGGAAACTAACGGCCCCATTGCTCTACACTCATAGCTACATTGCTTTTAGTGCACAATGCACAGCGTGTACATAACGTTATTCAGGCCTAACCAGTGTAAGTCACACACTAAAAGGTCTGATTGAACTACAGTAACTAGCCTATGTAACACCGAGTAGAGTGATACAATATCGTTCTCGTGAATGTTACGTACCGATCGGGTTCTTCTGGTTCCATGACTTTCTTTCTTATGTATCCTTGCTGTTTTATTTTTGCGGAGCGACGAATTTTCTTGGGTTTTTAGGGCATCGTATGCAATGAGATATGGCGTAACTGTCCCTTCGCGCAGTACGTACATCTCCTCAGCTGATTTTGTTTACTGTTTACCTTGCTATTCAAAGTACCTTGTCCGTTATACATATTCACAAGGTTTCTATCAGTGGGAGGAGTCTATCGAAGTCCAAGATTCAAAATACGAAAATCAGAAAATGTCATATTTTAGGCACTTTTCGGGAATAGTTTGAGTTGAAAATTTACAGTTAGCTTAGTTAACGTCATTGGTATAGTAACCTAGTATGGAAAATCTCGAGAATCAACGCAAATTGCTGCTTTAACGTATTGCAAACATTTTGAAACCAACATTATGATATCCTACATTCTAATACGGAATCCTTACAGATCCGAAAAGTCAGAGTTACTTACCTGCAAATTCTCTTCGCCATTCAACAAGGGCAGAGAAAGTCATTGATTGAAGCTAGATGATAACGAGTTCAACCGAATTCTAACGAAGATGTGTCTTTGCACTATATAAGGAAGCTCTAATACCATATACGGCAATTCTCGGTGATTAAGATCATGCATAATTCATGTTTTAACGTAAGCTTCGGTATTGGAAACGACTCGGCTTATTTCCGCGCCATCTCCGATTTGCCACTTCCGGTTTGTGCATCGGATTCGTGAAAGTTGCGCAATAACGGTCGTTTTCGGCGAGGAGAGTTTCCACTGGTTGTACCAGTCGGAAATTTGCTGACGTGACCTTAGTAGTATAGTATGCCTTTTTCATTCCTTCTTGGGAGGTGGAAGTGGAAAGAGGTGGATTAGTTGGGGGTTCCTTCGTGAATGATATTATTCGGTGATTACGTCACTATAAGAGGTGCGAACAATGTAATACCTATTTATATATTTTTAAGATCATTTTAGTTTTTCCTTCATATTCATCACCTCTAATTGTTTTAATTTTTTTCACACATTGTTTTTTCCTAATTAAGTAAATTGTTTTAAACAGTAATCAAAACTCAAAACAAAATAGATAAAAACAAAATGTTGTGCCATAATAATTGTAGAGATTTTAACATTTATTTTCCCTACAAGAATTATTGAACAAAACAGGAGTTTTATGCCACAGTTATATGTTTCAGACCAATTGCTTTACAATGTATCAGGAAGTTATACGTTAACATAGAGAAAAATACTAAAAAATCGTGAAAATCATTACGGCAATACATTTTCGATTACAAAGTACCCTTTCCTTACCAGAAAAGTAAGTTGTATAGGTTAAATCATTGATATTCTTCTGTTGATTTATACCTCTTAAACCGTTATCACACTTGATAAAATATATTTCCAGATAAAATTTAAAAAGGGTACAAGATGAGAAAACATTGCGTTAATATTAAAATCAACGAGGGAATTCACTAAATGTGGTTAATCATTTAACAACAACACAAAATGTTCTTCAATCAACAATTAATTATATTCATCGGTACATTGGTCACATAAAATAGACAAATTTACACTAAGTTCATGAAAAATAAAACGTAAAAAGTTAATAAATATAACTGTACATATAGAAGTTTTCTTAACATATAGATAAGTAGATTAACTTAAACTTATTAGTGTAGTTGACAGATTGTAGAGTTCTACAAAATATGCACAAGCACACGACACATGAGAACATATTTATTCCATACTGCATACTATTCACTAAATATCAAGATATGTAGTCGTAACACCGTCTTCTTGAACTCTTCTCTTCGGGTAAAAGTAGATGCAAGCACCCTTTCTGAGTCTGTACGTATACACGTTATTGTCTTTAACTCGAAAACCTTTATTTTCCCCAGTTTTGCTTTGTTTCGTTGTAAGAACCTCCTTATACGTTTTCTCATCGATTCTGTTTCTTTTCTTATTTACCCCTTTGCAACTAAATTTGTCTCCCTTGACCCCACCGAAACAGTAATACATTTTACTGGATAATGCAACAATACCATCACCTTGCCATTCTACTTAAACAATCCAGGGGTTCGTTTATCAAACATTTTATTTTCTTCAGTATCATCACGTGGAAACGATAAATGTTTTTCTTTGCGAAATGTTACATTCATGTTCGGTTTCAAAATCTCCTATACGTCGAAAATAAAAATAGACTTCAAGTTCTATTGGTCGGTAAACTCCTGTGTAATAATCTAAAACTGAAAATAATGGATCTTCACTTCATTTACTGATAACCTTGGCATCTTAAAAATCCGGTTCCAATCATCGCTGTTTTAGTCGTTAAACAGAGCATTCCACTTTCTAATTGTAGTAGGAGTTTTGGCTACTCTTTCCAGATAATTATGATACACAGCTTGAGAAAGTGATCTATCCTTCAGAGCTTTATTAAAATACGAGTTGGCTAAATAGGTGTCACGGTTTTCTATAAGGCCACCGTGTTTTATATCTGAAACTTTATTGCAACTAATTTCCAACATCAAGTTCCTGTTCCTTCGCCTCTTGCCTTAAATAAAGGAAATAATCTATAGGCACTCTTCTTTATTATTATTATCATATTCATATCTAAGTAAGCAATATATTACAGCAGATTGGCAGCAAATAATTCACGTTTAATTGATCATATGGCTTAAATGTGGACTGATAACGTACCATTTCTCAACCCAGCTCACAACACCGATGTGAAGAAAATCAAAAAGGAAGATGCAACCAGTGCGATACCCAACATGCCAGGGCAAAGCCTATCTGGTGAACCTGTCAATCTCTCTCTCACTGAGGTATAATAGTTAAATGGTAAAGAGCTGGTCGCACAATATGCTACACGGTTTTGAGTAGTAACTGATATGGCCTAGTCTAGTTTTCATTTCTTAAGAGGATAATTCTGAGGAAAGTTTATTTTTGATTGATGAAAAGAGAACGTGTTCTATGCATCCAAGTGAAATTTGTATCTCTTTAATACATGCCGTTTTCAAGATATTGATAATTTAAATTTGTATGGGACCAGACTAGAACGTGATCTTACTTCTGGTCCCGCTGCCTCATTGCTATAACTATGTATTAAGAAATGTACTGTGATTTAATGGTAGAAAAATAAATAAACGAAATAATTAAAATTGTCACAAATTGTACCATAAGTGATGTAGGATCAGACAGGCGTGATGTCAGGGTTGCACACTGACTTTAAAACGTGTTTTGTTTTCTTTGTCACTGTATCTTTATACCTTAGATAAGCTATAGTTACAGTGTTGCTCAAGGGGGATGTAAACTTAACATTATGCCAATTACTGAGACGTATGTTCAGATAAACTCACTCCAATTGTCAGTGTGCCTCTTTGACATCACACGTGGTTGCTTCAGGTTCCCTATTAGTAAAACTAGTGTCAACGGTACGTAGGATCAGGATGCAAACTCACCAGGTTGCTGTAATAGTTTCCATACTAATATTTGGGATCAACCAACAGCGTAAATAGCAGCGTAAATAGATCTCCAATTGAAATTTTATGAACCTGTTGTTGAAAACAAAGAAACAAACAAAATTGGAAAAGAAACACATCTTGCTCTGTGAGGCTCCCATCAAGTTAATTGCCTTCATTCCACATCCAGAAATTTGAGATTTAAACCCTTTTTAATCTGAATGATACGCAGTCGGCTTTACATCTTTTGAAGCTAAATTAATTTCTTGTATTATATCTCTGCTTTCTTTGTCGAGTCTTTTAGAACTGTTCAATGCCTTTCAATTTGAGACTTAGGGGAGAGGGGAGAGAGGAGAGGAAAGAGGGGAAGAGGGGATGAGAGGATGAGGGGAGAGAGGAAGTTTGCTGGAGTAAGCAGAATTGACCTTTGAGACAGCATTTTGCGTTGGGATGTAACTTGGATTACTCTGTCTGAGCCATCTAAATACTTACAAAATACTTTCACATATTTAGAAACCATCATTCATAGTTAATTTTGCAAGAAACACATGTACTTTGTAAAGAAATAATATAGAAAATATGTAAGTTTGCGTGATTCAGAACATTCCATAGTTAATATCGAGCTCAACATCTGCAGACTAACCTGAAATACGAATGGCACAGCGCAATAAAATTTGTCACATTTGTTCATTCTTCATCTTCTCGTTATGATAAATATTTACTTTCTCTTTGCCCCTATCATTTCTTCTCTCTATTTAGCAAATCAGAACGTTTCTTTCGAAGAAATGATCACAAAATATGTCAGACTGTTGTTATACCGACCTTCTCCGACATCGGTGGGAACTGAATTGAGAGTAGTGTGTATTTCATTTCTTGTGTTACGTAATAACTATGTTTTCGTGTCCTAACAGATTTACAGAAATGTAATTGTCTTTAATTAGACCCGAGTTACATGTCGTTGCTCTATTCCATACCATTATTTGTAAATACTTCGCCATTAACCGCATACTCCGGATTTGCATAGCGACACATTCAGTAGCTTTAGTCTGTAGCCTGGTCACCCAGATACCCTTTTTAGTTATAAAAAAACTGTGAACGGAACCACAATAGCGCCGCCAGTTGAAGCAGATTTAGTGGGATATCAATAGCATCATCAATACCTAGTGCATACTGAGTGATTCTTTCACGATATAAACTGATACAGCATGGGACCAATTAATAAATATGTTTGTTGAAGTGAAGGGGTGCAATGAAGGACCAGTTGTTATCGGCTACTTGTGGTAAAGAAGCGTTTTAAATTGACTAACCTCAGATTGAGGGTTGGATCAAACGTGCGACATGTATCAGAAGATATTTAAAGGTCAAAGCTTCCCATCATTTTATAGTTATAATTAATGATAGCACTGTATATATGAAATAAAGATATTCAATGAAGCTAATAATTTGTATTACATTTTAAGAGCTATCATTAAGCGTTAGTTTGTTTGCAACTTGTAATACTGTAACTTAGAAGTTCTTCATTTATTTATTCGTTCGTTCGTGATCACTACGTGGAACTTTTGAGATAACATTTAATTTCATTTTCCATTCTTGTCATGCTTTCAAATTAAAGAGCAAAGTTAACACATAAAGTCATTACTTATCTGCCTTTTTATTAGTATTTCTGCATAAAATATGTTAATATATCGTATCAATGCATCGAACGCTATATGGCATAATTTCATGTATACATTGTATGATAATGATGATCCATATATTAAGGACAGGGGTGCAACAACTTATTAGCAATGCGTAGCTCAGTAATACCCCCCCCTTTCCTCCCCACTGAAAGACATATTTAAAAAAAAACTAGTGTATAGTACATTCATATTTATGTATATTACAACCGATACAGTTGAAAATTATGCATCAATGTTTCAAAAGTTACAAAATATGACATAATGTTGCAACTAGGAAAACACAATTTTACATTTTTTCTCCTTAAAATCGAAAGAGAATACACACCCCTACAGGTCTAGATAACAGTTGAATATTCTACATATCAATTTGTTTAAAAGGTATATTTTGTTATAAATAAGCAACTTCATTGTTACAAAAACTTATCTCAAATCGAAGGGGAACACGTCACCCTCTCATGGGAATAGTGTTGGCATTTTTTCAGCATTGTTCCAATATTTTCAAAATATAACACCATTTTGCATTTAGTGGCACCATCTATTTTTACAGAATTATTCATAACATCTAAGTCTCCTTCCCCTACCTTCCCCCGTTTTTCCCCTCAGGTCAAAAACATTTACTAACGTTAATTGTTGACAACCAGATAAAAAAGTAGGACTTTCTGTCTATCTATTGTTGATGTGAAAGTCAAAAGTAGGTCAGTCCCCAGAAAACTGTATAGAGTAAACAGCAAAGTTAAAGACACGACGAACATTTTCCTTCATCGCGTGAAATACAAAGAATAATATTGCTTAGTCACTATACTTTATGTTGCATAACAATACCCTGTATAGCCGTTAGGATATATCGTTTCGTTCAATGCGATCCCGACAATTGATGTACACAAGTGTTACTTCCTTTCGGGGGAAACTTCCACATTGTTTATTCTGTGTCAGAGGTAGCATTGCATGCTACGGGAAAGCACGAGTTACTATAACACAGTGAGTGTCCCAGCGGTGTTGGCAACACAATAGACTAAGCATACTTTACATACTTTGGTTGCAATAAACCTGAACTCGGTAAAAACCTATTATATTAGTCAGAACGCTGCAGTCTTACTAGTAGCTAACACTGGGTAGCTAATACTAGTAGCTAACACTGGGTAGCTAATACTAGTAGCTAATAATAGTAGCTAATACAAGTAGCTAATACTAGTAGCTAATACTAGTAGCTAATACTAGTAGCTAATACTTGGATCAGAAGTTGCTGTGGTATTGATGACGACTGACCTGCAGTCCAAGAAAAAGTACTTGAAGTCGGTCAGTTGATTGTGTATGATCATTCCTTTTAGAGAAGTCTGGGATGCTATAAGCAGGTTTATTTTTATAAACATGTTCTTTTTTATTGGTTTTGAGGCAGAATGAAGGAGACAGAATGTATTTGAATTAGGTCGAGAAAATGGACTCCACTCCCTTCTCCTCCTCTGCAAAATACAAGATCACCCGGGTATAACTCTGTCTATAATCGTCTAGAAGTGTTCCTCATATCAGATAAATGTTAGGTATCAACTCCTTTATACAATGGAATTAAGTGGAGATGCCCACCTTAGTGTAGGCATTGTTGGTCATACTGAGACTGGAACACTTGACATTGGAATGCAACATAACTTTAAGATCGTTCTGGATGTCAATCAGACAAGTTTCTTCCTTATCGGTAGAACTGTAATCAGCACACGAACTACATGCCCCTTCAAAATTCACGTCTACAGAATTATGGACTTCACACTCTGAATAAACATCTCAATATCTTTCTATTGGTTGTTCCCTTTGAGAATGACCCTGACGCTGCTGATTAAACATATATAAATGTATTGAAGAGGTCAGTATTTTGTTCATGCATGAAAAATTTGGTCAAATCACGTTCACATTTTACCAGTTTTACAGTTACGATATAGTTACAAATGATTTATTGTACACCATTTTTTCTTTCGGTTGGAGAAATGTAATGCATGTGATGAAAAGTGAACATGGGTAATTACGTGCATTTCAATGTGGCGAGTAACATATATTGCGGTGAGTTTTGAAATATTGATCCAAGCAGTCAAATTGTGCATTACTTAAGATGGTGAATTCAGCTTTGGAAGAAAGTCAATTTTACATAAATATATAGAAGGGATTTTTTAATTAAATTTATGATTCAACAATCGAATGAAGCAAATGTGATGTGAACAGGAACAGAACCTGATGAAATTTCATTCTTGTTATCACTGTTGCTATCATGGTAGTCGTGCCTGCTGCCGTCAGAATCGCTGATTGATTCCTGAAACCATCTTTTAAAGTTTCTCATGGAAACTGATATGAAACAATTTATTATATCTAACGTTAGCCGGTGGTAATGAAATCCACTGCTACTTGTTACATTGAAACGGCTAAGAAATACGTTACTTAACATTTTTTCTTCTTCTATGGTCCTCAGTAAGATCAACATATCGAACCAGTAACATTTAAGTCCAAACTAATAGACAATATACGAAGTGAATTTTTAACATAGTTCAGCTTTTACCTTGTCAATAAATATGGTTATAGAGTCCTCTCAAAGCCAATAATTGTCCACCAAAGTAATTATTTTGCACCTAGTCAACAAACCCTAGTTGTAGCAAATACAAGCCAATTTTTAAATATGTGCACTAAATTTTAAACATTTCTTAAATAATTACGAATAAAATCGTAATTTTTGCTACCAATATGGAGCCTACATTATGCAGATGATGTCTTTTTTTTAAAACAAAAAATGGTTATTTCACAAAGATTGAACGACTTACAATATTTACAAAGAGTGTCTGTTCTAATCTGTGTTACAAACGTTGGAGCTGTTGCCTTTTGGATTATTACTCAACCGCATGTAGCAAATGAGCTTTGGTTTCTCCCTGTACTGAACATACAAAATATTTTTGTGTAACTGTTAGAAATGGGGCAAGCCCAACAGCTCCGCCAGTGCGTGCTGTTGCATAATACTTTTCAAGTGGCAATGCCTATGTTTATTAACACTTTCTTGGAAGCTCTTTGTGTTCATTGTGATTTTTAGTTTTCTCAATCCTTTAGCCAACGTGGCGTACGCCGAAGAGTGCATTTCTTTTGACATTTCGTGATCCATATCGGGGGAATTGGGTGGTGGGGTGGACAATGAAGTCAACGAACCTAAAGGTGAAATAGTCATGAGCAACTCATTAGTTTACACAACACAACGAGTTGGCCCTTGAAGAGAAAATGTGGCTACAATTTGCAGCTCTTTTTGGTTTTTCGGAGAATACATGGACCGGTTGAACCAGAGACCATTCTGTACAATGCTGTTCTGTAGCTTACCATACAAGATCAATATTTTGCATGACGTTTTGCCATTTTGTTTTCCTTTTCGTTGGCCCTGGGAAGGAATTGAATTGTTGGACAAATGTTGCTGTGGCGTTTGGTTCAGTTTTGTGTTAAAACTACAGACTTCTTTTGGGTGACTTTTCTTAAAAATTATGGTACTACAGGGCGGTTCACAAAGGGTTTTAGAATCATCAAACTTTGTATTGCATAATGTTGTTATCTCGATACTTCCAGAGTTTCAACACATGTTTGCAGCAGTTGGTTTGGTTGGATCCAACCCATAAGTAGCCAAACTGCCCTTTAACATAGATTGTCTCTTTTTGCCTAGTCCTAGTTATAATCAGTCTCCATTGCACTCATTGCTTTGGGAGGATGTACTTGTGGGCAGAGTGATAATGTATCAATAAACAAGTTTGTCCTAGCTACAAACTTGAAGCTTTTAGAAAATATTAGGAGCATAATTAATTGATTGAGCACAACGTTTTGGCAGTATTAAGCATCTTGCATTTGGGGCCAATGAAACAAACTTGAAATAGTTAGTATGACTTTGAGCATGACTGATACCAACATAAGGCTGTAGGTCCCAAAATCTCTTGTCTCAAGAAGACTATAATTAACCACTCAATGGTGGGGATGTCATCGCTGCAACGCGACTCTTTGTTGCCTACTTTAGTTGATTTATGTGATGGATCCTGAATATAAGCGTAAAGTTGGGGTTTGAGGGAATTGTGTCAGGGTTCTTCATTCCTCTTCAAGGTCTTCGTTGTCTAGTTCATCATCATCAGAGTTAGTTCACATGTATTGTTACAGTTCCTGCTTTCACACTTGCAAAGATCAGTACAACGGATTTTGTTTTGTAGACAAGTGCAAGTTTTGGAATCACTGCAATTGTTTGGTCCCTTTGTGCAGGTGCTGGAGCAGTTGACCAGCTCCATTATACAATATGGCGCAGGAGGAAGATCCATCCAGTTGAATAATAGAGCCCCATCTTTAATTTTCCATCCATTTTGAACTAGAGAAGGTATATTAGAAGTTGGTTGAAGACTTCTCTTATTCAAAGCTGAAAATAAAAAATTGAATAGAACATGTGCAAACTTCTTTTTTTTTGCTGGAAAAAATACAGTACCATATAACTGTACATGATTGGTATCATCAGAAAGTATCTCGGAATTGTCTTTCCAATGTTTCTTCTTTTGATGTAGAACCTTTTTGTTTGCAACAAATAATGATTTTTTTTATGATTATTATTTGCATGCTTGCATAATTACCATTAATGTTCCTTGGTGACTTTGAAAAGCCAATCACTTTACAATTATGGTTTTATGTCCATAATGATCCAGCAATGTGCTTGGTGCAATTTAAATACATGGTGTGTTATTCGACAGAGTCTCCGCGTCTCTCTCTTATTGTAGAATAAGCAAATGTCAGGAAAAACATACCTCGACCGTGCTTGTTCAGGAGGAGTTGAACAATCTAATCATAGCAACTGTTTGTTTTTTGGGGCTGAAAACCTTCACTATCATTATGTACAGCAGGACTTGCTGGAAAGTCAATATAAGCAAAAAAGTGTTTCAATTCTTGTATGCAGTAATTTTACTGTGGGTTAATGTGTGACTTAAAAATAATTTGCTCTTGTAGTTTATTTACATTTTATTAGACAAGCAGTCTTATCAAGTTACATGGGATTAAGGAAGGCAACTATGAATAATACTTGAAAAAGTAACAAGCCTAGCAGATGTTCCTTGCATTCTTGTGAAAAACTTACATTTTTTTTTCAAGTTTTACACATCCCGTTTATTACATTTACAGTAGCTGGCTAGCTTATGAGGTATTGGGCAGTTATATTAGTATTTGGGTTATTCATTGTGAAAAGTAACTTTGATACAAAAATACGCCAATATTGTGAGACTATTTTGCAAGAACAATGAGTTTTTCAGTCAAATTATTTCCGATCTACCAACAGCTGTTTACTGAACCTAGAACTGCAGTTAGCCTTATGAAATAACATTCTGTTATATACCACATTGTGGCGACATGTTTGTATCATGTTATGTCATGTTTATGAATTCCTTCTTAAAACTGTATGGCTTAGTCCTATTCTGTTGGTGGACTTGAACCACCTGCAAAATAAATGTGTAAAATACAGTTACTATAAAACGAAATCAAGCACCATCACCATTTTAACTGGAGTTGGTAAAGTGTTACCATTTTTGTGAACACAATTAAGTAACTTTAAATACCAGGGTCTACAGTGTAAGCATTTTCACTTACAGTTACCCTACATACCTCACAACTTTCCCTAACACAGAAAGCCTAGGCTAATGCCAGTATACTACATCTGCCTAATTTTGTGCATCCCCCAGTTTTTCGTGCCCTATATATATAGCATTCCCAGCATACCCTTAGCAAGGAAAGCCTATGTGAAAAACACATTAGCATGCAGTGAATTCCTTCTCAAAACGTTTGTCCTGATAAAACTTAGTAAGCCTAGACTAGCCTATATCGTATTGTAATGTTTTAATGGTGATCAACCATAGAATCACGGTAACACCATAATATGCAATTTAAAAGTATTTGGTAAAATATCGTTGAATCAGAATCAAATTCGAGGCTTTGGTGACCGAACTTTGGTTACATTCAGTACTAGCTGGGAGTCGAAGTAGTCTATAGATGTAAAGCTTGTGCTAATTAGGCCTAACTGGGACCTAGGCATATGTGCTATCAAAAGATCAACGTCCTTGCCGTTGGATTGTTATATTAATGTACTAAGGCCTACTAGATGGGCGAAAAAAAAGGAGTTTTGCCTTCGTTATACCTGTTTGGTCACACTTACAAAGATGTAGTAATTATGGGTAAGTTCTGTTCCTCGTCAATCTATTGATGCACCTTTCTACCCTCTGTTCGTCTGTAAACAGACTGTAGCAGACGGCATGATAACTTCCTTCATGTGGCAGTGGCAAGTTTGACAGGGAAATAACGTCGCAACTCTTTGGGAACAAAATTGGTTGCTATCTGATGTTGCTCACCGCTCAAAGACTGTAATTTAACGACGAAATCAAGAAATCTCGACCATGTGCTAGGGGTGGACTTGCGAAATTTGCTCTTTGGTTTGACATGAATGCAACCGTAGCATTTCAAGGCGTTGTTATATCCAGTAGGAACTGACTTGCTGGTAGTTCGACGTGCGTCACGAACTTAAATAAAAATGGACAACTGATTGCTGCCTACTTGCAAAGAACCATTTTCAGTGGGAAAAAATACACCATTTTGATTGTAGGCTACCTATCAGTACTGAAAAATACTACTTACACCGACAAGATTGGACTCTAATGATGAGTTAGTGTAACGACGATTCACTCTGTATAGTCTACTTTTGTTCATGTCGCGTGTATAAATGTTTTGTATGTTCTGTCAGATAACACCGGATTTCCTAATAGTAAAAACAGATTTCTTACTAGTAGTGCAGCTGTAAATAGCCAATCACATGGACTGTTTTTTGTTTTTTAATTAAATAACAGCGTGATACCCCCAAGGTTTATCCAAACAAAATATTTTTCTTACAACGCAACCATCACTTTCACGTATACAAACCGTAAGAGCCCACATACTTACACCTACACACATACAATTCTTCACAATCCTGATGTATGGTGAATTAGAATATCTCATTTTCGTACACATTCCCTGTAGAGATTAAGAAAATAATTCAAAAGTTGATGATACATAATGGTATGATGATTCTAAAACGTAACCTCTGGTACAAAATTGTTGAAACCGCTATTACGCATCACATATACCCGTAGACATTTGATGGTGTAGTTCGCAAGCTCGTAACTAGTTTAATGTTCAGCTCATCCTAGCCAGACTTTCAGCACAGTATACTAATGTATAAATGTCTAGCCTTTGTGTTTTCTAGTCTACTTTGAAGTTGAATTGACTGTTGTCAGACTTGCATATGATTTTGTTGGCGTACGAGGTACATTGATTTCAAAGTCATTCGGGGTTTTGTACGGTGACTGTCTTCGTCACTGCATTCTATTAACAAAATCTTTCAAAATGACGACCATTAGCTAACAGTGACCAAAACACCAAAGACTGATTTAATTGTCATAAACTTTTAAGAATTCGACGTTCAAAGTTGTAACCAGCTGCATATCTAAATATATTCAAAACTCTGTAAATATAATCTCGTTTCTACTGATGTTTACTTCATTGCGTACCTTGAACTCAAAGAAAAACTGACAATTTTTGTACTGATTCGGTTCCATTATCAATGTCAAAGATTGAAATGGATACCGTTTGTGTGTTTGTTTCAAAGATTTTGTAGATATTTAAATCTACAACCTCAAATACAAATAACGCAATCACTGTACCGATCTTTGATCCTGCATTAACGTTGATATATCATATTCAATTGTTTGAGTAGTTCCTTAAAAATCTCATTGACCTTTGTAATTTGCTTATATTTAATCCCTCAGATTCAACGGTGCTATAAATATATATCACAGATCAACGTGTTTGTGTCCACGCAGTTGTCATATGATTTACTTCTTGTACATTGTTCCTGGTTTGTGTGGGAATCATTGTGGCGGGAATTCTTCAGACAGCTCGTGGCTTTTCTTGCAAAAGAAATTCGGGCGCGTGTATCAATGTTCTGTCCAATACACCGGCCGTCCAAAAACTTACATCCTAGTAATAATGCAGATTTGTTTGTTAAATAGCCAATTTCATGGACTGTTGTGTTTTTAAAAATTAATGCCGGCGTGATACCCGACGTACAACGAATCCAATTTTTTTGGGCGAACAACACAACCGTTCGTTACTTTCTCGTATATATACCGTAAGAGCTAACACGTACGTATGTGTACCTGACAGAGGAAGCACAGAGAGCGCACGTTGCCTGAGGTTCTCCGGATAGTGGCTGCGTCAGAAGTCCACAATAAGCGTATTTTCTGTAAGTCCTTTGAAAATTTAATAGTAAGAAAATTATTGATAAGCGTATCCGACGTGACTGTCGTAATTTTTATACAATTTTAGGGGTATTCATCAGACATTAGTTCCTTTGGCATAAGAATAACGTTTTGTAACGAAGAGAAGTAGTCACACACAGTGCAAACCCTGCTTAATTCGTTCACGAGAATCCAGAAAATGTGGCCAAAATTATATTTCCGTATATGTTTACTATATTACATGTATGTATATATATATATATATATATATATATATATATATATATAGGCCTATATGTACATATACATATGTGTGTATATATAAACGTGCATTACAAAATAAAATTTACAGGAAAGTTACCTAAAAACTTACACATAGGGGGTTATGTACTAGGCGAGGTGCTGCTGTACTGGAATATTGTTTAGTTGATTTGCTCTAAAACTGTGAGTACTAATTTTTTTAGATGGCTTTCCTGGTATGGTAATGAAAGGACTAGCATAAATGTATGTTTGGGTACATTTGTTAACAGTTAGCATGAGGATCTTTCCCTACAATTCACAAGCCCTTCTGAAAACAAATCTAAAGGGACTCGTTAAATTGCAAAGTGGAAGCTGTAACTGATTAGCTGCAGCAAACTAATCATGGTCAAAACAATGCCAATTCACAAACAAAGCATTATATTTCAGGAACATTGGTTTATTCAAAGCTCTATAAACTTGTACTTACAGGTGTCTTATCATAGACACAAAGGAGTGAAGGTGTCCCCAACCAATACTAACCCAATTGTGTTTTCTGTTACATGTGTGCCAGTACACAAGGTCAATCTAGGTAACACAACTTCCCAACAAATTCCCCAATTCAATTGCAATGATCACGACCAAATGACATCAACTGCATCTGGAAAGTGAAACCATAGAATTGTGATAATCAAGGGAAAATAATTTCAAGAGCTTTACATGTTGTCTCCAGATTTTAATCTTGAACTAATGTAGCAATTCTTACATTATATGTGAAGTTCACTGTGTATTAATTTTGCAGCCTTCTCCCCTAGGTGTATATGCAAAGCCAAACTCTCTTATGCATACAGAAGTCTCTCGTAATGTAACATATAGTAGCAAAAAGCAGCAACAAATTTTACACCATGGTGCAAAAATGTGAACATATGAACATAAAATATCCTACTGGAAACAAACATGCTAAAATTTGTTATCAACATATATTTCAATTAACAGCAGTCCCTAGTAAAAGCTCAATTCGCAAACCTGTGTAAAATATGATATTTCTTATTGATAGCATTTGCATCATTTCTGTCACATTCACAATACATATCTTTCCTAATGACAAACAGTTAGCTAGGTAAAGTACAACTTGGGAGAATGTTAATGTGTGTACATGTTACTGTATATGACTTTCAAATTTGGGATAATCATTTATTGTGGTCTCTCTTTGACTCCTAACTGAAGATAAATGTATCTGTATGCAATGGTGATGGTGTATAAATACATGTGTGCATCAATGTACGTTCATAACACGCATCTTGCTAATGCAGTATCGCCCCGACCTTAATGTGTAACTGTACCACATTGAGTAAAAGCAACTTGATGAGTTTGGTCGGAAACAAAGGTCAATTGAGGTGACCAGAGAACAAAATGTTACCATCTAGTTACAGTAATACAATGTAAAGAAATGTTAATATCAATTGATACGTAACATGTGGATACTCCATAAAGAAAGAAGCATATGTCATTTGTGATTACCATTTATTATGTGTAAAAAAGTGCAAACATTTTGTAAATTTGATATTTCAAGAGGGCCAATATTTACTAAAGTCATACCTGGTACATGCATAGGTCATGTAGAAAGGTGCAACAGCTTTGTTTGTAGGTCATAAAGTTAAAGTCATCAGAGATCAAACCTGATCAGCAAAATATCTACAGATAGAAATCCTTGGTACCTTTCACACTTTGTATATTTGGCCATGGAATAAGGTGATCATTTGTGCGGCAAATCATTGGATGGGCCAAATCTCCATATCAAATACTTATAAGCATTATATGAACCTCAATATAGACTCATGTCTGTATCTGTTTATTGCATTCATGAAATCAGTGTTTTATACACGTATCGTTGCATCACACTATATACATGCATTGTGGAAGAATATGCCCCGTTTGAATGAATGGTCAACACAGTTTGTCATAGAGCTGGGACCACACACAAGTTATATTGTTCTATGCTACATCATATACTGAATGAAACATGACATAATATGTCTACTTACTGTTTAAATGATTGGTAAACGCATATGCCAGACTGGAACCATGTATACAATCATTGCAGTACTTACACTAGTATTGTTGCATCTTGCCGCATGCATTGTATAAGAATATGTCTACCTACTGGTTTGGAGGAAGGGTCGACACCAGTTCATTTGCCAGAGTACTTAAACCATGTAATTATTATTGTATTCTGCTGCAAATTATACTAAATGACTTGTGGAATAATATGTGTACCTTTTGATTGAATGAATGGTCAACACACATATGTCAGACTGGAACCATGATGTATGATATCAGTGTACTAAGTCATGGTATAACTTTATAAACAGCATGCTAAATGGAAGGGTGCACACATACATTTTAGGGGATGCATACTAATTTAGGAAGTTTTATTCACTTGAAAGGATGTAGGCTTTTGGTCTTCTAAATGCTGGCCAAATTTTAGGCCTGATTTATACTATAGCAATCTCATGAAATCTCATGAAAATAATACAATATTTTATTTTTTTGTAATTCCATGCAAGGAATTTGAATGCAACTATAAAGGTGTTGACCGATTGTTCCAAGCAAAGGTAGACATATTGTTCCATAATAATGTAGCCAGAAGTATGCTACAATAAACATTACAGATTGGAAGAGTTAAATAATTAAATAGTTGAATGTAGACCCTTCATTCGAACACTAGGTAAGATTTCCTAGGTTAGAATGCATCCCCTAAAATTTATGTGTGCACCCTTCCATGTAGCATGCTTTCTTCCATGATTTCTTTCTTTCATAAGACAAGCAGTACTGTTGAACATGTGCATTGAACTTATTCTGATCTTTTTTTGTCTCACATTTAAGTGAATAAGTAACATAGCCTGAAGTGTAATGGCTGAAGAATGTGAATCAACATTTGATTCAATATTCTTTAAAACATATTGTGTCAAATGGTAATCGACGCACTGACGGTTTTTATAGCATTTGTGTTTTTGAGAAGTGTTCTAATAGCTCACTCATTGTAAATATCGTTGCTTATTAACAAAATGTATGTTTGAAAACAATGGCCTAAATTGTTTACTTTTGGTATAGATATTTTCTTTGTATTGTGAACCTACCACATATCTTTTTAAAAAAAGAGTAAAAAGTCCCAGTGGTTGGTGTGTGCTCTTTCTCCCTATTAGTTCCTTCCGCTGCTGTGATAAGATCCTCTGTATATTCTAGTCTTTAGTAGGAGGTCTTCTTTCTTAAACCTGTGGTTGTGAGTACCCCCTGGCCTGTAACGAAAACAATAAATAAACGTGATGTTAATGAGTAAAAAGATTACAGTCAATAGAAAAACAAAACTTAATTACGGTTTAAAAAGAAAAACACAGAGTGATAGTATAATAGTTTCAGCCATAGTGTTTCTTCTTAATTATTGAAACATTAGATAAATATACGTACGAATTCAATTATAACATTAATGTTGCATAAACATAATGTAAAAAATTGACACAAAATTGCAACTTTGACATAGGAGTTAAATAGCTCTGCTTATAATAACTTTTATACCGCAACTGCATCTTGAGTCATGAATTAATCCAAACTAGATGCAAAATTTATACAAAATAGGACATGGCTTAAGAATTGCTCACATACCAATGTAATAGTTTATAAATTTGTCTTCAAATCCATATTTCTCATCTGATCAGGGAAAGAAAAAGAACATTTACTATATTTTCAAGAAGCAAACATGTGATATCAGTCTAGATATTTCCACACGTGGTGGCTGGTGCGTTATTACTACAAGTATATCATGAATTTAGCGGTCACAAATAAGCCAGCTCAGAGTTTTCTAGGTCACTAAGAAGATTAAAATAACCAGGCACGATGTATCAAGGCTAGCATTTACGAAGTTGGTGCCTTAAACTTGCAAATATAAAAGTTAATTGTTTCATGTGTACATATCAAAGCATACATTAAAACTCAAAATTACAATGAGCTATGTTTAATGTGTTTTCCAAATAGAAACATTTTAAACAAATTTAGATGAGAGCAAGTGTAAATGGCGTTTTACTGTAAAGTTTGAAAATTTTTATCCGCAGACGATACGTGAAAGTGAGAGTCTCACTGTGAAGCAGTGGAAGTTGGCAAGTCTGGTCTAAATAAGCATCCTTTGCATGAATTAATATCAGAATGGGTTTTCGATTTCGATTTATTTTAAACCACTATAAATATAAAATAAACTGCTATAAAATATACAGAAGAACCTTAAAGACTTATGAAAGCATGTTTATTAAGAATGCGATATTCGATAGACATCAGGTGTATTAAAACTGAGAAAACATTGACAAGAGAGATAGTTAGAAGAACAATGCTGGAAGTTACAGTTTAGACTATCACACAGACCATAATAGGCTCATAAATCTCGAAAGTGGCAAGGTAAAGTAAGATATAAACGTTATGTTTACTAAAAAAGCCTTACAATCAGCCACGAAAGAGCCCATGCAACATTCAAAAGGAAGATATTGATGTAAGCAAGGTTTAAAGAATATCCAAAGAATACACTAATGCCATCCATCTACACAGTATCAAGTACATAACATTTAAAACTATAGTTGACCAGCCAAAACAGTATGTATGTAGCAGGTCCAAAAAAGCAGACACTCTTACAACATCTTGCCATTATACAGTGGTTCTTTCCCTCACCAAACCCTTTTTAGTTTTCAGCCAGTTCTTCATTTGGAAGCATATCTGTTTAAATAATCGAAGATTCCGTCCGTCTGTAGTGCAAACTGTCTTGATGGGTTATCTGGCCTTGTGTGCAAGGGACAAACATGAATCCTGCAAACAACTTCCTTACACAAAAATATCTGATGACTTTTCCTGTCAGATATATGATGTTGCTTTCTTAATTTTGTTGAATTACTTTAAATAAAGTGCTAGAGAGGCTGAAGGGTTCTACTACAAAAACAGAATCACATAGTAGTTAAGTGAAATTGAGATGTAAAGTTGTAGATCGGCTCAGCCCATTACAGAATTATTTCAGTAGGCTACTGTACAGCAATGTTGCTATGCATTGAATATAATGGGTTTGGAATTGCACATTGCAGGCCATGTGATCACAGGTATCATACTTGGCAGCAGAGAAGTAATTGGCCGGAGTAATCCATTATAAATAGAGGGTCATGAAATAAACCACGAAGTTTGTGGTAAGTTAAGAGCTACTAGGAGAGATTAAAGAAGAGCAGGCAGCTATGACCATCAGTGCCCATTGTGGTAATGATTATTGCAGACAGGGATCTGAACAATGAGAAAAAGAATATCATCTTGTAGCCCTCATTCTGAACGTAAGACGCACCGCTGGCGTTCAGTGTGTGACACCTTGGCTTGTAAACATGATAACTCGGAAATGTAATTTGGTTTAAGTTCATGCTTGGTATATACCTGCCCTTTTGTGAGTACAAGTACTTATTGAAATTGGTGGAGGCATAGGTCATTTGATGTCAACAGATGCCATACCCTTAAAACCTTATTAGCATGATAACTCACTAGTGTGAAACTTGGATCAAGTCCATACTTGTAATGTAGATGTTCCATGGTGAGTACAAAGACTGTGTTGCATTTGGTGGAGGTCAAAGTTCATTAAAATTAAGAGAGGTCACAGTCTATAAACCTCCTGTACATGATAACTTGCAACCTGGCGAAGGTTGGATGAAGTTGATGGTCAGTATGTAAATGCCATGTGGTGGCTGCAAAAACCATATTAAAATGGGTGGAGGTCATGGTAATTAGGTGTCGACACATGTCAAAGGTTGAAAATTCAGTACATGCAAAGGAAATCATAAATGAGCACACATTATATGTACGTTACCTTTACAAAAGCCTAATTGCTACTGGTGGATTCAAATGAATATATCAGGGCAAGAGCATTGCTGATCACTTGAAGTCAGTGATAGCTAACACTTATAAATCTTTTGGGCAAATGAAATAAAACAGAGCAAGTTCAATCACTAAGCAAATTTCTTTGGATTTTTGTCTCTAGTGATGCAGTTTTAATACTTGATCATGTTTGTTTTGTATAATTATTGTATGTTCATGTAAAATTAAATCATCATTTGTTACAGTACATCACCATGTTACTTTATTGTCATAAAGTTTAAGATGGCCGTCACATGTGGTAATCAATTAAATATTCCATATAATTGACCTCTGAATACATAAAACTATTTAAGACCTGTGCAAGGAGTTTATGTCTCCATGCCGATAAATGATAGTGATCTATTGCAGAAAGGTTTTAACTCAATTAGCATGATTATATGTCTTGTGATTACAATGATGTACATTAAGCCAGAAAAAGATTGAACAAACTTTATAAATCAATAATTGCTTGCAGGTTTAAACAGTAGATTCAACTTGCCAAACAATTTCAACATTGTAAATGGGATGTATAGTCTGATGTCACTGGTTGCAAATTTTGTTTAAATATGTGTACAATTGTACAATGAAACGAACTGAATATACGCTTGGCAACGTGCACATGATGTAATATTTTTTTCTTTGGCAGAATTGAACATGGATGGAACAGACGGAAGTCTTACTGGTATGAATGTGAAGAGCAAAATACTTGCGTAATTGTCTTGTGAATAAATTTTGGTTCCAGTACTAACAACAATTTTTGTGCACTGAAACGATAGCAATTATAATAGACACAATTCAGGTCTTCCAAAACTGCTATACAGAATTTGAACACCAAATTATTCCCTGGTATGTGATGCTTGCTTCTGCACACTGTATCTTAAATAATTCATTGTACATGAACTTCACACTTGGTTTGTGAATTCATCTATTAACCAAATGGTCATCTGAGGTCAACAGAGGTCAAAGTCTGAATACCTTGTGAAAGCTTCAGTATAATTCAATGAGTGCACCTTTATTCAGACTCACCTTTGTACCCAAAAAAAACCTTATTGAAACTGAACTTCATACTTGGTAGTGGTGGGTTCACATTATTGCAAGAACATTTCTGATTATATGAAGTCGGTAATAGTGAACACTCTTTGTTTGCAGTGCTACTGTTTAATGTTCGAATATAAAGTGTTTGTTTGTTTCAAAGAATCACTAATGGAACTGGCTTTCTGGTTTTGTATGTAGCAACACCGATAACCCTGTACTGTTCTCCAACTGTCACGTGGAAACAATTTTTTATCAACATTCTTATTGGGATATTTAGTCTGTTGTGACTGGTTGCATACTTTTATAAGATAGATATAATATTTTTTTTCTTTGGCA
>KN892973.1:23544-43401 GCA_000934455.1 Apostichopus parvimensis | reverse complement strand
TTTTTATTATGTAAATGTGTTTGTAGGGACCTCATGGGAGTAGTTCTAGGGGTGGGGAGCAATGGTGTTCAAAGTTTCAAAGACTGGATTTGAAAATGGAATGATTTCATATCAGTTGCTTCTTTCTTTTTCCCACAGGGGGATTCAGTCTGCATTTCAAATGAGCCAGTCATGGGATGACATGCACTTGGTAATGTCTTCTTCTTTGTATACATCCTTCTTCACCCTGTTGTTTACCCCTCTGTTTACCTGTTGTTTACCTCTCTGTTTATTTGTTGTTTACCTCTCTGTTTACTTGTTTGGATACTGCCTTTGTTTACTGAACATAGCTTCCATATTTGTTTACTTGTTGACCTTGCTGTATACTTCTTTGGGTACATTTCTGTTTGATTATTTTAAGAACTCTTTCCCAAGCCCCCTCCCCCCTCTACCCTCCCCCTCCCCCCATCTTACCTTTCACTACGAAGTGCCCACTAACAACATTTCCTCATTTGTTCCTTTCAGGATGCCAGTATAAAAACGTTGAGAACTTCTCAGGGGAATAAACCAAGGTTTTCTGATCCGCTGAGTATAATGCCGCCAGCCTTCCCCTTGTCTTCATCCCCATCCCCTACCAGAGCAACTGGCAAGGTAAGACCTGAGTTATGTGAGGTTAGATACTGGTCATCATTTATCCCTCAGTAATTTCTCATATGATGACTTTCATGGAACTAAGGAATGTTGGTGCCTTTATAAACCAATCAACCATGCAGGATAATAATATATTACTCTTGTAGGTTGAAGTTTAAAGGTTGGATTAAATACAATAGTGAGTTTCTTACGGTGACCCGATGATTTTACTGCTGTTTATGGCTTTGAGGTCGAAGGTTCCTTTATGGTCACAAAGGGTTAGAGTTTTCCTGTCCTATTGATCAAAGTTGGATGCAGCTGTCATTCATCCCCACTCCCACCCCCACCCCACCTGCACACCCACCCCCAAAATAGTACTAATGATGTTGTGGGTGTATAGATATATATACAGTGTCTTCAATATGTAGAGGGTGAAATTTTGAAGTGACTTTTCTCTTCTGATGTCAATTTTGAATCGGTCAAAGATTGTTTGGAAAATTGTTCTTTAAATTATTCCGCTGAACCTGATGTTGGGCATAGCAAAAGCAAAAGTTTTATTTTATCGTGTGACATTGTTGTCATAACAGATGTATTATGACCTCAATAAAGATAGGTTTGTTTAAAAGATAAATCTTTTCACAACATTTTGCATGGACCATTAGTAGTAAATGGTGAGGGTATAGCCTTATCTGTAATGCAGATTATTTATACTGGTTGATAATTTCAACTGGTTGTGTTGAGAGAAAAAAAGAGGAAGTTAATCTGACGTATGGTGTGATATGGTTATAAATGTTGGCTAATGAAATATAACCATTAACCAGTCGTAATAGAAGTAACTTTATTAATAGGATGTAACTAGTAGTATGGTCATGTTTGTTCACTAATGAGATGTAACCAACACTATGGTTATAAATGTTGACTAATGAATTTCAGTAACCAGCAGTATGATCTTCAGTTTTCATTAATGATATATAACCAGCCCTCTGGTTATATATGTTGAGTATTGGAATTTAACCAGCAGTATAGTTATAAATTCATAAATGAGATGTAACCAGTTCTATGGTTATGTTTGTTCAATATTGAGATGTAACCAACACCATGGTTAATAAATGTTGACTAATGAATTTAAGTAACCAGCAGTATGTTGTGATAAATTGATTAATGAGATGTAACCAGTTCTATGGTCATGTTTGTTCACTAATGAGATATAACCAACAATATGGTTAATAAATGTTGACTTTTTGACATATAACGAGCTGTAATAGAAGAAACTCTATTAATAGGATGCAACCAGTAGTTTGGTAATGTTTGTTCACTAATGAGATGTAACCAGCACTATGGTTATAAATGTTGACATTTTGACATATAACCAGCCGTAATAGAAGTAACTTTATGAATAAGATGCAACCAGTAGTATGGTCATGTTTGTTCACTAATGAGATGTAACCAACACTATGGTTAATAAATGTTTACTTTTTGACATTTAACCAGCAATATGTTTGTAAATGTTGAGTAATGTAAGGAAACCAACACTACAGATGTTTAGTAATGAAATGTAACCAGCAGTATGATTTTACGTAACCAACATGTAAGTTCGTGTTAGTCAAAAATTATATGCAGCCAGTAGTATGGATGTGAATCTTGACCAACAACATGAAACCAGTATTAAGGTTCTAAACATTGAGTAATTAAATGCAACCTGCTGCATTACGATGCTTTCCTGTAACGTACAATGCATGATGGTGTGTGTGATCCTCCAGTTCACATATGTATGTGGATTCTGATAAACAGTCTAGCAAACTTTAATGGTAGCGTTGTCTTCTCATAGAGCTAAAAATTGGTATTAAAATGTAACCTACACTTGATAAAAAAAAAATCTTTTTTTTATTTAATAGTCTGTGATCATTTGCCTGAGGTTATTCTTCAAGTTTTTTTCACACTTTTCTGGACAATTCAAATGAGCAAAGTAATTTTTTGGCTAGAATAGGATTCAAACCAGTGACCTCTGGATTACAAAACATTGTTCATTGACTTGTAACTGTCAAGTTTTCCAGCAAGTGATCCGTTAACGAGCATGTCATAAATAACTTTAAATAATTGGATGAAATTCTCAACCTTTGGACGACTTTTCATCATATCACTGTCAGTCACATCCCAAAAGCGAAGCAGGAAGCTTCCAACAAGTTTTACTTTTTACTCCTATAACTGAAGTGAATTGTGGCTGGTCAAGCCAGTGACCCGAATTCTAAGCGGGATCATTTATTCTTGAAAATCGATCCTTAATTCTCACTTTTGACACGTCTCCTCTTGCAGCAATGTTTTTCACCTTCCACACAAACTTATCGTAATAATTCCATGAGCCCGAGTCCCATACCCAGCCCTACCAGAAGTACGGTCACCAGGCGAAGCATGAGTCCCGTCCTGAGGCCCAGTAATCTAGGGATGGGAGTCAAAAGAAAAGGTGAGTGGTGACATAACATTACAAAATAAGTATATCATTAATCTGGGTGATTCAGATTTAATGTTTTTTGACTTTTCATGATTACAGCAAATAATGATTTTTTTATATTTTATTTTGTTTGACCTTATTAAAGAATCCATCCTTCTTTTTCAACTGATTTCTTCAAGCTAAAAGTTAAAAATTTACATTAATGTTTCACGTAACATTTGTAATATCATTTTAACATGGTGCTTCTAAAGGGACAAGGATTCGTAGAGAGTATAACACAATATCTCGACAATGTGATACGTTTTGTCAAGATGTCATATTAGTGTAACTCGTCAAGTGGACGATAAATATCGTGTTTTTGACATGTCATCTGTTATTTCTGTTTTCATTTAGCTGGAGACCACGAGATGGACACTACCCCATCCAAGCGAATCTTTTTATCCTCACCTAGCCACCCAAGCAGCACCGCAAGGTGAGTCTCATCAACTCTTCTCATTTCCCAAAATACCTTGCACAGAGACTTTCAAAATGTCATATCAGTTAAAATGAGAAACAAGAGTCAAAATCTTTTGTAATGTACTTGAAAACATGAATAGACATAGGATCAGTACCTGCCCTCAAATTTGTCTGCAATTTATCAAAGTTTAAATTTCGTCATCAATTAAGGTATATGCTCCTCATAACTTTCCCTCAGATTATGTGAGCAATGTTCAAAAGTTGGTCTAAAACAAGCAATCAGCCAATTCGAATCCTCTGCAGTCAATAACAGTGAGGGCTTTAGTCCCGATTCCTTTATGCAAAGTAGCTGACCATTGTTTTTCAAGAGAGCGAGACAATTTAGAGATTTGAAGCAAATGCTCTGACATGAAAGAAATATTCCCATGGCTAAAGTTTATTACTTAGCAATGTTGCTATTGGCAATGTTCTGCATTCTCAGGTCTAAACCACATGCTTGAAAATTTTTTTGTATGTCAAGGTTGAAATTTTTTGTATGTCAAGGTTGAAATTTTTTGTATGTCAAGGTTGAAATTTTTTGTATCGGGTGATAATTGTCTGAATGCCTTTGGCAACAGCAGAGTAAATGAAAGTTGATGCCATCATAGCAATTAAGCTGTAAATATTCTTTTGTTTTCCATTTATAATGATTAAATTATTCCTACAAAAGAGTTGCATTTGAAGAAATTCTCAATACGTAGAACATTGACAGCTAAGCAAAAAGTTCCAAATGCATCACAATTGCAGGATGAATCAACCAAATTATTAGAATTGGAAAGTTATGTTTTTGAAGAGCATATACCATGATGATTCGTTACACCACCCACTGTGATAGACTTCCAGGAGTAAGGGAAGGCTTAGCCAGTCAAAATATGTTATATATTTTTTAATTTATCATATCTCAAGTCAGGGACGAGATATTGAGATTGGCTGTTCAACGGAAAATTTGTTTCTCTGATAAGTTGTCTGCCGCTGGCTATCCCTTTATGACGACAAGTTTACAAGATATTATTTCTTCAAGTGTATCTGCAAGGAGAGAAAATAAAACAGCAAATGCAAACCAAGGAATAAAAATTCTTGGCTTTTATTGTTGTTTTTTTCACTTCAGTATATCAAGCATCAGTTCAGATGATTCGAGTCCCCTTCAACAACGTGCAACTACAGAGAGCAACAACGTCAACAACTCAATGCTATCCAGTCCCTCACACTTCCAGTTCTCCAGCTCATCCAGTAATTCTGTCTAGTCCAGGATGCTAAACTGCTTTAAAAAAAGGGATGCAAAGGGTATTTCATGTCATACATCAATGTCTGTTTATAAAGCATTAACTTCTTTTTTGGAGAATTCATGACAATTATCATTTGTGGATAAATTGCACACTCCGAAACAGGAGCAATGTTTATTGTAAAATGATTCATATTGCTGTCTGGCTCTGTTCTGAACCAACTATGCATTGGCTTCTTATTATAGAAACCGCAAACCCAGAAGACTTTATGCTAACATAACATGTCTGTCAATTCATGGTGAAACCAGAACCTGAATTTTATTGGATGTGAGAAATTAGTTTTAAACTTTCTTACCAAATAGTTCAATCCGCTTCTGTTAGAGAGGTCAGTTCCAGTTTGCAGATTTGAATTGTTGCTATAGTTACTAGGGAATCCATGTTGAAATAGTGAAGATTAGATTTGAAGTCTGAAGGGTACCCCCAGTGTGACTATGGATATCACAGAGCCTAAAAACATTGTGAACAAGCTAGTTTGGTTTGTATTCCTTTAATATTGAGACAATCAATTTAAGGAGTAGTCTGTATGTTTACCCCAGACCTGGTGTTACAATTGCAATACAAACAAATTTCTATGAAATTGCAATACAAAGCAATTTCTGTGAAATTACAAACCATAGGACTCAGTGAGTTTGTATTCAGCTAGTATCAAGCAGATAGATTTTAATTTGAAATATATTCCAGACCAGGTTATTTATATCGTGTTCTACAAGACAGTCCCTATGAACAACAGATAACATCTGGTTGCACACATCCTGCTACCTAACTTTTGGGGAAAGTCTGTTGCTTGGAAAACAATTATCTTGGACCTACCATGCTTTCAAAGCAGGTGTGTAGAAACCTAGCCTACTTTGCATATATTAAATTCGGGCTGAAATAGTTGTTATCTCTGTTACTACTGTCTGGGTTAATTAACCAACTAGTTGCACATTTTGTGGCGAAGTTTAAAAAACAACCTTACAGAACTTTGAAGTAGTTAATTGACTGAATCTGACTCATGAAATGCTACTTGATAGCTAACATCACCACATTTTGGGATCACTTGTGAGACTTATATCCTAGAGCACAGGTGTGGGCAAAGTGCGAGGTTTCGAAAACCCAGCCCACAGAACATTGATGGCACACATTGGGGAATTTGTATAGAGGCATATGTCCTTCTTTGGTTAGGACTTTTGTCAATGCAAACACATCAAGAATGCGCCTGTAGAAGTTGCCGATATTTTATTTGACCATGTATTGCCAGATATTCAGTTCACAGGAATAGGGATTTTTTTTTCTTTTTTACACACTTTTATGTGGCACGCAAGATGCGTTTAGTGCCCACCCCCGTCCTAGAGCCAAAATGAGATTGTCATAAGTTTGGATAATTGGAGATGAAAGGATTTATCCTTTCTGTGTCAAAGATGATGTAGCTGATATTATATTTCTAGGAGATCCAAAGTGTATTTTGAGAAAGGTTTATTTTAGAGTGTATCGCCCTTCTCAAGCACATGGTGATTGTGTTGATACAGCAAGTCTAAAAAAGGGATTTGGCTAAAATTAATTTGCACCACTCATTTTCTTATAGGTAGACAGTTTTCAGCCTCATTGCTGTATGAAATAATGTTTGGTATATGTCTAGTGACAAAATTCCCAAAGGTGTATTTTTCTGGGCTAAGGAATTACTGTAAAATAAAGTATTGATGGCATCAGACATAAAATTTTAGGGGAATGTTAACATAACATGATGGCAATTGAAGGGTTAAAAGTGATTAGGAAGGCAAGTTAAACTGTAGATAAAGCTTAATATTTTGGGAAATAGTGCATAAAACATTCAGAAAAAACCTTTCAAAAGATTGGAATGAAATTTTCAAACCATTTGAATTAAGCATAAAAGCTGTAGGAATTGGAATATTAAATTTGTAGGCTGTTAATGTTTAAGAGGTATTTGTTAAAATGATGGGAAGGAAATAGGTTAATTAGAAGATGGGATATGCTGTATAAATCCTGGCAAATGGTGCTTTAAAAACCAATTAGATATCCTGTAAATCTGACAGTGAAAACATTAGAGCAAAATGTTTTGTGGGTAAATTTAGTCATCTCTTAGACATCTGGAACATGATATTGAAAATAATTTTTCAAATTTTGTTTCCCTGTGTACATGTTCTTCTAATTTTATGCTCTTTTATTTTCTTTCAAGTGTGCAAATATTTTAGTTTGTTCTCTGACAGGAGACCATAGTTTGTGTTTGTTTTTTACATAATTATACTTAAAAGGCCAGTACATCCGTCTTTTAGTTTTACATATATTGCTGATTGCTGCAGGCTCCTGTGCTGAAAAAACATCATAACCATTGCAACCCCATTGTTGAAAATGGTGAAACCTCAATAAACCCTGCTGCTGTCAGGGTTGTAGGCAATATCAAGTTGATTGTGTTACCAAATTACTTTTCAACTTCTATATTCATGAACTACCCCACCAGTTTGCCTTTTGACCTCATTAATTTGGCGATTGTTTTTAGTTAAGTATATTCATTCTTTTTGTTTTCTAGTGTACTTGTTCTTTAACGTTTCCTTCCATTGGATTGATCCATTTCTAACAAGTGGAATGAAAAGTAGAATTGTGATCAAATTTAATTTTAAAAGGAGAAGGAAGAGTAAAAAGTCACTGGTACTAGGCTATCAAATTGGTAACCTTGATTGGTGTTTTTCAAATCATCAGATTATCTGTGATGCAGAATTACTTTCTTACCAGTTTAAATTGCCATTACATCTAAATTAAACCCATATGGTTCAGGAGGTTTACACTGTTATTGTCACATTCTCATTGAGGATCATTTCTAAAAGATGTGGGAAATAACAGGAAAGAGAACGGAATTCTAGGACGCATGTCTGCTTTAGGCAGTGTCAACAACGACTACGTTATCAAATTCTCTTAAAACTTTCTGCCATATCATACCTGCATGACATTGGTTCCCTTTTACAACCACGTGCTAGCTTAGCACAGAGTAGTGGACAGTGTCGAAAGGATTGGTGTAGTAGAAATACAATAACTTCGTTGTAAACTGAAACCTTATAGTCTTCATTTATAAGCAATTTACAGTCAGAAAGTTAAAGAGGTAGGTTTTTGATTATTGAACCTTGCATAGCTATTTTCGTGAGTTCTTATTAACATCTTAGGCCTAGCCTAACATGAACCACAGTCCTGGATAGTTAGACTAGGCCGAGCCTTTGTCTTCACATCACTGTGTTAGGATACTATTCTGAGCTAAGTAAATAATTTGGTAAGGTTTTTTTTTATGAAACAAACAAAATGGTACGAAAGCCACTTGAGTGGATGTGATTAACAAATGTCTAATGAAAATTTATTTATGAAGCGCAATTTGTCAATGTTTTGTTTAGCCTAGGCCAACTTTCAACTAGGCTTAGCCTAGCTTGGATGGAGACAATTGACTTGGGGTCGGTACAGTGTACGTATTTTCGGCAGTGGCGTAATTTAGGCACCCCTATCAAATAAATGACTGGGCTAAAAGAGGTCAGGTGACATTCAATACTTGGTCAGCTGACTTCATGTATTCCTGCTGGTCCCTACGACGATACAAAACCGGTTATAGTAACCCGAGATAAAGCGAGAATATTTACGAAAATAGAACATATTAAGATGGTAACAACAGTACAGTTAGAGAAAGCCTTGTGTGAAACAGTGTTTCCTTACTGCATAGATTAGACCAAAGGTTATTATGGTTATTAGAGACTTGATTGGCAACTTTGCTAAGTTGCCAGTTCAGATGGTGGTTATTCTGCCATTTTTGCAGTATTACTTCTTCACTTAAACACTAAAGTGTAGTAAAATTACCTGGATTTCTTAATAAAGTGCACATAAGATGTTGCTTATCTGTGGTAGTAATCATTTAACTTCAAAATTATATGATTATGGAAGATGTATACGCTGCCTATAACATAATCAAGTATAGGGAACAGATGTATTATATTGTGCCCTTGCATTTTTGCAAGGCCAATTAGCCTATGGCATTAGACACTCATATATAAGCAGCTTGGCTAAAGAGAGGTTTCAGCAAAAAGAACTTATTATTTTGGTTCATCTTTCATATCTCTATCAATTTGACAACATCATGGGTGGGCCATTGTCCTGTTCACATTGAAAATAGCATTTAAGTTTGTAGAATGGTCTTGAACTTTAAAATTCATACACTGCCTAAAATGATATTTTCCATTAGGGCTTACCTGTACGTATTTTACCTTATCACCTTGATTGTAGAACTTATTTTCCAGGAATATGTTGGCTCTACCTTACCCCTTCCTCCCTCCCTCCCTCACTCACTCACCCAACCCCTGCCATTCGTTCTGTTGCAGGAAGATTGTCCAGTTGACATTTTGCTGATGTCTTTAATCAAAGGTTGTACACTGATCTTGTAAATTGCATGTTTTGATATTACACATTCACTTGAATGATGAGGTATCTGAACATACCCTTTCTTGAGAAGTAATTACCATACAGTCAGTTCCAGTATCAGATCAATTGGACATTGTTGTAATCTATGTTTGGCCATATGTATGCACAAGTGGTGTACAGATTGAAAGTGGTAAATTATGTAAAATTAGGTCTTTTTTCTGCATGTAATAAAATAACACATCTGTACAAGCCAATTGGTATGAATTTTGTAATGAGTATCGACCAAGTCACAGAGATGGCTACTTTTAATGGCAACTAGACACGTCGTCCCATTTTCATTTTGCCGCAGGTTTTCACTAGAGATCTTTTTTTTTTTTTTTTTTGTAAGGTGATTTTAGCAAGAAAAGTGAAAGGCAAGAGATTGTCTTCAGTCTTTCCCACATTTTGGTCATCTTTTTAATGTTTTGATTTACTTTCTAATCTGGTTGTGTCCTTAATCTTTGAAAATGATTGATAGAATCATTTTACAGGAATCTGGATGTAAAGATGAATGTACTTAATACAATCATAGATAGATGTATTTTAATGGGTCTGGACTTAGTGGCTAGTCTTATAACATATATGTAATTCTTATGATTGTAGGTGTGGAAAGATTTGAAAAGTCATTGGAACCAAGCAGTTCTTTATTTTAATAGAATATTCTATTTGACAGTAAATTTTTTAATTTTGAGATACTGAATTTTGACCACCTAGGTACTCATGAGCCATTTGAAGAGCGTTAGGTTGAGGCAGTGGGAAGTGAAGGGGTAGTGCTAACTTGATTGCAGTAATATCCGAGCAATGGTTTATGCTATCAGTTTAAGCAAAGGATGTAGGTAGGTAGGTAGAGAGGTTTTTTGAGACAAATGTTTAAAACAGCCTTCATGGATGATACTAGTGTTACATTCATAGCATTATTGATGCCTAAATTGACTAATCTAACCTTAGAAAGTAGACTTTTATCTGAAGATACTCTTCTACAAGCCACGTAAGTTCTAAATCAATGTAAATCAAGTCTTTTCACTTTATTACTAACCTTTATAAATAACCAAGAACATTTGGGTTCACTTCCTCAAAGTCTTATTCACAGTCAAAAACCGTGGGATAAACGTTAAAGGTGCAAAAAGAAATGTAATGATGTGACATCTAATATACTAGTAAAAATGCGGGAAACTGCCCCGTTTTCGGTCATAATTTGTGGATGGCTTCTAGAAACAGATATCAACTGTTACCAATTGTCTCTCGTTCGTCCAAACATGAATTAAAAAAGATGCTGTAGATTTTAATCCGCTTGGCAGAATTTGGCCGGAAATATGATTTTCGTCAAACTATAACAGGGTCTCGCAGAGCTGCAGAGTTTAAGCTTGAAGCAATAGCAATTGCAGTTTATAAAGTTACACTTTTGAATGACTTGAAATTTTACAGAAAGGTGCTTAATTTTTTAAATTATTTTTTGGGTGGGGGAGGGAGAGGGGTTGTATACAAATTATGTACAAAGGTGTAAAAGCTGTACAAATTGCAGGACTTGAAGTGAAGTTTATGTTTAATGTTTGCCATAATGAAGAAATTTGTAGAAACCGTAGTTACCATATCAAATTTTCTAGCAAACGGAAGGAATATTGTATTTTACTACTTCTGTTGATGTATAATTATTATTTTTTTTCTCTCTTGTTTTAAAAGGTAATTGGCGCAGCAAATATACCCCAATTACAAAGAATGTGAGATTACCTGTCAGCTGCAGTGTTAGGCATTATATAATCAGTAAAGCAGTAAACACTTCATAAATTTAAGAAATTTGTAAGCTGCTTTTTGCAAAGCTTTCATAAGTTTGTTCTGTTTTGATGCTTCTATTTATTTTGAATCCCTTGCATCTGTGTAAATAAGTCCTCAAATGATTCCTTGAATATCATAAAGTCAGTAAATCTGGTAGCTGAGATGGTAGATTTTTTCTAGTTGTCCGATCAGCTAATTTCGTCGAAAAATGTACCGAATAACATAGCATGATTGATATTTACACTGCAGGAGAGCTGTGAAGGTTTGGTGAAAAGAACACAAGCTTACAGCCCCTCATAAAAACCTCACCTTTAGGCTGACCTTATGAAGGCCTAACACTACTTTTGTTTTATGTTTGTATCTACAAAGTAATGGCGGGTGATACCACTTTATTTGGGGGTACAGTATTTGTTGAAATGCAATCCAAATTTGATGTAGACAACTAGTTGTCTACATCATACCTCATACGACCTCCAAAGCTGATTTGTTCATATGGACAGAAAAGTATTTTCGTCTCGGACGACAGGCCGCCTTTAAAATGTTGTCGTGTGTTATATTTGAACAAGGTATCTGCTGACATGTAAATGCCTTGAGGGATGACTTTAGATACAAAATTAATTCTAATTTGTTGTAGACTGTTCAGCACACTGCTATCTATCAGTGCAGGTTATATTTCTATAACACTTTTTAATTTTTGAGGGATGACCCTTTCAGCAACCAAGGTTCGTTAAATGAAAATATTGTCCAATTATTATCCACATACGAGGAGATCGATTCCTCGCGTGCAACACACAAAAAGAAATTATGGAAAAACCAGAGTGGTCACAAGTAATATGTTTACCTTGTATTACAAGTTTGTCATCAACAAATGCTGTTGAATGTCAGTCAAGAGTGCTGTGTTGCTTGTATTATGAAGTTGAAAGAACATGTTTTGGTTGAGTTATTAGAATATATAAACCAATGGGATTAACATTAACCGTAGGCCTGAATTGATCAGCCAACATCATCAAGGTAGCCTTAGGAGAATTCAATAGATTAGGCATATTTTAATGGTGAATATCTTAAAAATCAGAATATTTAATAATTAGAAACATTTATTAGGACTCGGATTTCTTTTGTTGGACTGTAATGTATGGGGACTAATTTTCTGCCTAAAGTCATCCAGTAAATAATTTCTGATATTACAAAGCTAAGGCTTGTTTTCTCTGTGGTAATTCATTATTAAAAATTGAACAAAATTCAAGTCTTACAACCAAATTGGGGATCGTGTTAAAAGTTTGACAACATTTACGAAAATTCAAATGAAATGCATGTTAGTTTGTATCAGTTGTGTGTGTTGTAATATGAAGAGTATGTAACTTCACTGTGTAGATTGAATGAAGATGGCAGATTCTAGAACATGCAAATCAGGGTATGGAAGTTCTAATGAGCAGTTACGAATGTATGTACTGAAAATCTAAAAAGATTAAAAGAAAATGTAAAACACCAGTTGTTTTAAAACTTAGCACATAATGATGTTGCCAAGAAGCTCATCTTCCCCTCGTCAAATATGTGCTCTGCTTTGACTAATCGTATTTTATGGAGCAAACACAGTATTTTTGTCTAGACAGTATTGAGAACTTTAATAGATGCACTTCTCTTTCATAATGATAGATTGCTATTGAAATCTATTGCTATTGCAGCTGGAACCACATTGTGTATCACAGCCATGATGTGGGATAGTGAAGATGGGAGGTAGGTAGAGGGGTGAGGGGAGTGGTAGGAGGGAGCAGTGGGAGGAGGAAGGAGCAGTGAGAGGAGGGAGCAGTAGAGTAAGCTTGTAAATAAGGAACTGTAGGGTATAGTACTACTGACTCATTGGTTTGTGTATTGGACAACATTGGAAGAAGAATGGCATCAGAACTGTTTTTTTTTTTGTTCTTGATTCTATGTCAGGCTGTTTTATTCTTTTATAATTCAAACAATTACCATACCATGTGTGTCTTGAAGGAGGAGGGGGGTAGGTGCATTTTTTGTTGTGGAGAATGGGGGCATTGGATGGGACAATATTTTAAAGATTATAAAGCAGTCTTTGACATTTGTCAATTTTGTATTTACATTGCAGGTAAATACTGACTTTAAATAATGGCAGAGGGCTTCAAGTTGCAAAGTTAGGTCTTGATCAGGTTGGAGGTGATCGGGTGGGTTAAATGAAGTGCCTTGTAACAGTGTACTGACAGTGTGAGAAAAAAACGCACAAATAATGCTTGTTGTACTCTCATCTTATACCCTATCAGATGTTGGGAAGGAATGGTCCAAGAGAGAAGTCCGATTGCTTTCCTGAATCAGAGGCAACAAATCATTCATTTATGTCTTTTATAGTTCTGCACCTCCATCTGGGATATTTTCTCAATTACTGTATGATTAAATAATGCAATGCATTTGCAAGAAAAAAAAAATTCAAATAAATCAATATAATATCAATAGATCAAAAAATTCAAATAATTCAATAAACCCAGCAACCCCTTCCCTCCCAAATAGGGAGACTGTCGAGCTTCTGGACATGGTTGTTTGTGATAGGGTAGGAGAGCAGATGAACGTTCAGAATCTGTGATATCGAGGCTAGAAATCAAGTGAATGAACCTGTCTTATCCAGATCTGAGATAATCCACATCTTATCCAGATCTGAGATAACCCACATCTTGGGATTATCCAAATCGGATATCCAACCATTCATAATTATGTAATGCTGTGCAGTTGCATTAGTTTCAGCTAAAACGTGTAGCAAATGCTGCTGTTAAAGGTGTCAACTAAAAATGGCTTTTGGGTGTCAACTTATGTCAAACATGTTGTATAGTGCATTACAAGGAATTGCACAATGCAATTTACATCATTGCACGATATTGTATATTGAAGCATTAGCACATTGTACAGTGAAGTACAACACAGGATATATTTAAATTGATTATCCAATATTTTTTCCTAAATGGACAACTTGGCCCAAATTTAAGGTCCAAGGGGTTATCCTGACCCAGATAGTTGGTAATAATGAAAAAAATCCAATAAAACTAAGATGCTGTATATAATTTCCTGACTGAAAGACTCATACAAAATGTCAAGGGTGGTTTGCTTGTACTCCTTCTATGGTAGTACTGTTGTCCATGTGAACATTGTTTGGTCATCAGAAGATGGATTTGACATGTGAAAATATCTTTTGAAAGAAAATGTATTCAGCCTTGTTCTATAAAAGTTACAATTGTTTGATTCTGCAATGATTAAAGTTTGATGATTAAAATTTTGTTAACACTCATATGATTCTCCACTCAAAAAAGGTTACATTTTGCGTAAAGAAAAGTAAATATGTATAAAAGTTTTTTTTTCGAATTTGATCATAATGCCGCCCTCACCTGAGGGAGATTTTCCACCTTCAAGAAATTTTCAGTCCAGTATTTATTTTAATTAAATCCATAGTTTTTCTTTTGTTTTAAATGGTATGTACCTTAAAACCACGACCTTGTGTACGAGAGTTATGAACTGTTGCTGTTTGCTTATCATTAAATATTTTTGTAGAATGTTGGTAGAAAAGAAAAAAAACGAAAGCTGTACCGCTCTATGTGAGAAACTGATAACAATTGTTAGCATTGTTACTCCTTGCCATTGAAGATGTAAATGTTTGAAATTGATGAACGTGTTGTTGTTGCCAGCGTAGTATATATACTGTAAAAGGAAAATTCTATGTGCAATGTTTAAAAAGATGCTTGTATTATATGCTTGTACTGTAGTAATCATTACTAACAAAGATAGCATAGACTTATGTACAGTATGTAAATTAATAAAAAAGTATAGTAACGTCTTTGAACACTCAAAAACGTGTGAAGTTTAGTTTCTATTTTCCCTTCATTTTGTGTATGTGTCTTGTAAATTTATGAAATTTCTGAAGTGCTTAAACTAAACTGGCACTTTTTTTATTACATGGGATTTTGACCTGTTGATTGGGGAGTAACTGTTTAGTGCCTCTCTGGGTAGTTGAGATTGGAAACTTTTAAATGAAATGTTCCTGTTATTGATTCAATCAGACATGACAAACACGAATACCGTTGTAGATATTGGGCAAATTTTTAGGGATCTTGTCTGGTTGGCCTTCAGGTGTTACCATTGGGCCATCCAACAACAGATTGGATTGTTTGGAGAAATTACCAAAATAACAAAGATAGTTCATGTACCGTGTACCATAGGTTTGATGAATAGAACACCAGCTTATCCCCATTTCAGGCGTCTACCATTATCTCTATACGTAGTTTACGTAATGAGACTTCGTTATGCTTTTGACGGGGATGCCGCTCGTCATCAATGTTTTCTTTTCAGCGTCTGAATGGACACAGTACGGTAAGTATCTTAGGAAAGTTTGTCAAGATATGAAGTACATAATTTGGCAACAAATTTTGACATATTTTGACAGCAGATATCGGCCGAGAAGAGTTTGCTCTATTATGCTGTTTGTGCATGTCATTTACTGTAAAGTGTTTTTCCACACCAAACACATACAGTACAGTTCAGACAGTTTTGTTACTCATTAACATTACGCCCCTTAGTACAACACACGTTTCTTTGCAGAATCCACATAGCATTAACCTTATCACATTTAGTGAAACATGTAGGCATATAGCCTTATCCCTATTGCAGTGGTTTCGCACATGTATGAAAACAGTAACCAGCTAGCCTAGTTTACTGTAGCTTGTGGTAACTTGGCTGAAATAAACATGCAAGCAAGTTTGGAAAATGGGCGACTAGCATGTTTTATTTGGAAAAAAATTTGAAACTTTTTTGTGATAATTCGTATAAGACAATCTGCACATCTAATATAGACGGCAGGATTTTGTGCACATCTGGTTGCGGTATGTGGATTTAAAGTGTAACTTTGTAACTATTGCCATAAACAGTGGTGGGGGCTGCTGATACCAATTTGTCAACCAGGATTTGATGTAAACCACTAGCCGTCCACTGGACAAAGCTCCAAAAGCTGATTTGGAAATTTGCCCAGAGATGGATAGAATAAAGTTTAAGATAAGCCTTAACTTCTACACAGGTCTACATAGAGATGCATACAGGTAGGCATCCACAATCAGTCGGGAGGAAAACAAACGAAAAAAAGCAAAAATTGTCAAGACAAAAGAGATGAACACTGGGTGTTAAACTTCTTACTCCGCCTTTATTACATTTTCAAAAAACTTACAGAAAACTTGATACGGTAGGGATAAACATATTTGAACATATTGAAATGTTTATATTACAAATGTACACTTTATTACAATATATACAGTTTCTTAAAGGAATTAATACATCAGACAACTTTGTTATGGCCGAGGTAGTGTTACATTCCTCTATTAACAATCACCCCACCCACCCCCCTCCTCCCACTCTGCCAGAGAGAGAGCATCAGTAGTGACCTAATTTAGACACATGACATCCCAAGAGAACAGTCCCATACTGCATAATTGTATATTGCTCAATTTTGGTAAATAGTTTACTGAACTATTCCGGTAATGGGAAACTAGGCCATCAGACATGTATGTTGGATCAGGTGACTAGGACACCTGTGGGAGTCACCATTAAAACTGGAAGAAGTGAGAAAGTTTAAATAGTTATATTGTGCAAAGATTACAGTCGTCGGTCTTGATGATATAAGCACACAAGTGGTGGTTGATGCTGATGAAGAAAACGAGTTAACGAGCTACAATAAAATAGGTCTATATCTACATGTTAATGATAGGAAGTAGTAACTACAAAATGGTTTTGGTTTCTTGCATAATTTGGTATCAACCCTGTATATTTTGCATATAAATATAAGAAAAAATTATGAGTCCTAGGATATGGCTGTTAAATACTTTTTTGAAGTTTGGCAGTTTTGTGCTTTTCTAAGAAGAAAAAAAATCATGACGGTTGAAACACAAAGAGGTTAGGAGAAAAGAGTTTACTACAAAAAATTTCTAAATACTGATCACAATTTTGCTGGGAAACTTGCTAATGCCTGCAATGTTACATAGAGTAGAGATATAAAACAAAACTGCAAGTCAATTTCACATACTGCAGACAAACCAACACTTAATTGGAAGCAGTGTGAAGAGATTCATTTACTTAGTATACATACTAACTGACATGTTAGCTTTAATATCGTCACAACCGGAAGATACCGTATTAAATTTGGCAAGATATTAAGTTTGAGGTTTTTTTCTAAGTAGAAGGCAAACTAGTAAAGTTTTTTCTTGAAGACGATTAAAGATTTGTTAAGGAAGGATGTCACACTAAGTTGGAGAACTGATCTTACAGTACCACCCCAGTACTGTGTTAAACTGCTATGATAGGTAAACATCTAGCCAGCTCTAGGCCGAGTCTGGCCGTAAACATTGACAACCTTACCTTGTGCTCATTACGACCTGAACACAGTTACAACCAAGCTCAAAGAACGTCAGGTTTATATATTGTAAACTTGTCATTTTTGTAAACCTTGTTTTTTTAATCCTCCATGTGGTGGGGTGGTTATTCCTTTTGCTTTTATATAGAATCATATGTACAACGTAAGTACTGGATGGTTAAATCTCCACATAGAAATTAAAAAGATAAATACTTGGATAAAAGTGATACCTGAGGCAGAACAAATTTACAACATTTGTCAAGGGATTATAAGATAAGGGTGCATGTTGTAGCACGTATCAGTGTGCTTTGGGAAATCGTACAAGAAATATACATATTTGATGAGTAAATATTTCAAAAGTATCACCACAGTGTTTCGAATCTGTATTCCAACTTTTTCACTAAAAATTCAATCTGCTTTGAAAATTGTATAATTTCGTTTTAAAATAACCTAAAAGAGAAGATGTGGTTGATTACTTGCTGCATGGTTGAATTTAGCTTTTCAAGGGAATGAAAGCCATTTCTGTGACATTTTAATTCTTTTTCGACATAAACATCAGTAAATGTCTACTGTGTTTTGCAACCTGTCTCTATTTCTGGACTGGTTGTTGAGGTTCTTTCCTTCATTAATAACCAAAAGCCTGGCTTATGTGAGTATTTCCCACACAGATAAATATTGCAAGTCATCGCACATTCCAATCAAAGTCAAATGTCTCGGGCACAGAGCTTCTTCCCCTTATAAATGCTATTAAGTTTGAGAGCACGAGACCTTTCAAGACTAACTACTGTTCACAGACAGAAAAAGTATGGCATACATAAACAATGACAAAGTAAATATTACAAATACCTTTCTTCATTTTGGCAAATGTTAATAATAAACAACAAGGAGGCTGTGTGTTCTGATTGTTTCAATCTAAACCAATTTGTGATTCTTTCTGAACAAACCAGACATTTTGCAAGAGATGGCACTACAGTTATGAACATGGCAGTGATGTACTACAGTACATTAAAAACATGAGTTTGAATAGACACTGCTTATCAGTATAAATAATCAAGAATGGTACTCATGAAATATGCTAATTTTCTTCAGCTTGAAAAGGTATGTTTTATATGTATATACCAAGAGCACGGTGGAAGTCTGTGAGGGCAGCACATAACTGGCTGAACTTTGGTCTGTCCTGTGGCATAAGAGCCCAGCAGCAAGCCATTAGAGAAAATCTGTTGAGAGAAAATAGCAAGCAAAATTTCCATTCAATTAATGTTTCAGACTGAAAATGTTTGCAGCTCGCAGAGGTAGTAGTTGACAAGAACTTTCTAACAAATAAAAGAAGTTGATACGTTTAATACTTGAAAGAGAGCAGCTGGTTGCACTTAATAACTATATTTCCAACCAAGATAACCCTAATAAACTGATAATGATATATGGAGGCTTTCATAATGAACAAAATGGTGCAATTATGTTATCCTAAAAGTATTGTCTGTTATTTAACCTAAATATTTCAGCCCATTCTTAGCAAAGTAGGCTAAACTCAATAGAACTGCTATGAAAATCTGTTAATTCCTGTTAATTAGTTTACATGGCATTATACTTACAGCTCATCAGGACAATTATGTGGTTGGGACATTCTGAAGCCACTTCTTAAGTAGTTAACCATCTCAAATGGATCTAGGTCCATGTACGGTGTGTGACCAAACGTGACCAACTCCCAGAGAAGAACACCAAATGCCCACTGTATTGACAAACAATAACAGTAAAAATCAAGCCGAAGTGTGAACAGATATTTTACTAAGGCAAGAATATATTTCATCTGGATCTGTGAATTAACTTCCAACGGACTATGAGACCTGTGCCTCCAGTTTATGGATAACTTATCTCTTCAGCAAATTGGACTATTAACTAAAATGGAAATCAAGTTTTCTTAGCTACAGTACACAGCTTTCTGCTGATTATGTTCTGTGCCATTTTCTGGTATGGAGAATTCTATTGGACTAGAGGGGAAAAACTCCAATAGTGCAAGAACTTTTTCATTTCATCTGTTGTAACGGATCCACTACTGAATCCATTTAGTTTTTAACAGATGTCAGGAGTATGATGGGTAGTTCTTCCTGAAGAAACAATCAATTGAGCACATCCATTAATGATGTGTTGTTTTCCTCTTTTTTTTTTTAAGGGGATGGGGGTAGGGTTGAGAGAAGACATTATAAATTGCCTGTCATAATTGTATATAAATATCATTACTGGGTTTTGACTATGTCATTGACAAAATAGATGATGACAAAAATTCATGTCAATTTAAGTTGACTCACCACATCACTTGCTGATGTAAATTGCCTATCCACAAGACTCTCCACTGCCATCCATTTTACTGGCCTGTTTTCATTATCTCCTAGACAATGATAATCACTAGGAAAGATGTCTCTGGACAAAGC
>KN892973.1:0-12132 GCA_000934455.1 Apostichopus parvimensis | reverse complement strand
GACATGCGACATACTTTAAAGGTTTTGAGATGAAATCTACTTGAAGAGCCTCGCATATATCAATTCAATGCGGTCGAGACAATCATGCCATTAGAAGTTCCTGCTGACAGAAACTGAAGTGATTTGAATTTTAAATGAAGCAAGCAGTCGTAAGATTTCTTTAAACGAGCGGCGATAAATGTAACGACTGTATGTAGATGAAGGGGATTCGATAGGCCAACGGGCTAATTTTAACTGAATTCAAAGTAACAGATTTGTAGTAGTACACAGGACCCTGAAGTGCATCTGCATATGAAAGCCTATATGGATGTGTTTGCAGTTCAATTTCACTGCCACGATACGCTCGAACAACAAAAACTAGTATCAAACAGCTGTTTAATCAAAATTTGGCTCTAGAGGCTTTCGTTCAGAAAATGTCAACAGATTGACTAAGACCTACCACTCGTTCACAGAGAAGTCGACCGCAAGGAATAAATTGGTGTTCAAACTTAGTGTAGCTCTTTCAAAGGCTCTGGATTTTGTCTCTCATAAAGTACATTACTATGGTTCTTGGAACCCTGTGACAGTGTACAAAACTGCTATAAACTTTGTATAGTGCAATCTGCACATTTTGCATGGTATCATTTTGTGATACAATTATGGATAAATTATTCCCCTGGCCTAGTATACTTTGCATCTATTTGCATATAACTCAAAGGCTGAAGCTTATATTCTCGTTGACTGATGCACATGGCTAACGACCAACTGAATGGGAACATCTGGATGAGGATTTGCAATTTGTCATAAAACCTGGTATAGAACATTGTGCAGTCTGTACTATGACTACAGTAGAGTGAATCTAAAGAGGAACCAGGAAATTATAAAACATACCTGGTTTGGATATTTACTTCGCTCCTCGCTTACCTGTCTTCCCACAACCTCAGCACTCTCACTCTACAGTGTCTAGAGTGACCTGGTAACCTTTAAAAAGTGTGCACCCTCCATGACCGGACCCCGCCGGTCCATGACCTCCCTTCTCATTCTATCACCCCAAAGTACTCTATAACGTTTGTTTCATCTCGGATTTTCAGGAACGGAGTAAATTATTGATACAAATGTCAACCAGTTACTTGGAGCAAGTTTAACATTTAATTGCCCAAATAATGGGATGCCCTTAACGATTGTAATCAGTGCTTAATTCTGATGATTTTAACTGACCTGATACTATATATATGTACAGTTAATGTGTTACAACTGATCATGCGACACTAGCAAGCATTGTTATTCATTTGCTACCAACTCAACTAAGTGTTCTATTAAACTGATACGGTGTAAAAGTAAGTTGGCCTGAAGTTTCGATCCCAGCAGGATCTTCTTCAAAGGCTAAATGACCATTTAGCCACATTCTCCTACACAGACTCTCTAGTGGATAAGCAGTTTGCTAACAGTTTTATTTTATTTTGGAAACTGATATGGTGTTAGCTAACCTCTAACTGATGTACTACCAAATGCTCAAGCAGGTGTTCTACAGACTATATCAACTTCAAAGCAACTGTGCTATTAAACTGTTATTTATATTTTCTAGTCAATATTTGACTCTTACCATAAAATCTTACATATTTGATAAATATGATCCTACTCAAAATATTAAACATCATCCATTTTGGTTTAAAGAATTTTCTTCCATTTCTATCAAAATAAGTCTGACATTCTGTAGAGACCAAAACTGGGTACAGTGCGCAGTTAGCTTATAAATACTTACGGTATCCTCGGTGCTCCATGTTAAGTACAGCCTATTGATATCTCTTGGAACAGGAACGACATAACGCACTGCTGCTTGATTCACCCAGTCATCACGAACGTACACCAAAGCGCCATGCAAACCTGCCAAAAAAAAAAGAAAAAAAAAGAAGAAATCAATACACAGTAGCTATAAACCATCAAAGCACATTTAAAATGTTTACCCTTTGGTGCACTTTTTAATTAAATACACGAGCACGCTACATTTGTTTGAAAAGGGCATTAAACTATACTGCCGTACAAGCGGGCAAGTTTACATTGGAAGAATGACTTTTGATTTATGCAGTTAGTCTTTCATGACAGGCATTTGCTGACTGTACAAGAGCTATGTAGCTCAACATAGGTTTACAGTATAAAGCCCTGGCATTAAGGGATGACGTTATTTATGGCCCAGGATTTTGCAGATCAGAATGTTCAAATGAAGGTTGTGATACGACAATTACAAGAGAACACAAACCGGTAAAAATGGGTTAAGATAAACAATAAACCTATCACAACATATCTGGCAACTGGGTACACAGTGCATACAGATTGAAAAAATATTTACATTGCTTTTAGAAAGCATATCAATCATGGTGGTTTTGATGGGGGCATTTCACGGGATCACAAATTAAATGTAATCATGAAACAGGGTTTTATCATGGAGAGGTAAAGTGGTATACAACAAATATAGCAGCTGGATTGGCACAATGAAAGATGCTGGTCTTAGAAAATAAAACCTTTTATTCGGGGTTCCGATTGTAATCAAAGCTATAGTGTGTTGGTGAAACTGACAGCAACAAATCCATTACAGTTATGTAGTATTACTTTATTACTCATTCAATTTGCTACCTGAACAGACTCAACAGAACAGACTCACAAAATAGAACCGAAATATTGTACAGACAGTTAAATTTTTACAGTGTTGTCAGCTTATTGAATATCATGTTTACAATAGGTCATTTTTTTTAGGTTTCTTCAATGACAAACAGAAGAAGGTTTCTCTGGGTCTGAAGTAATTTAAGCAATATTGACTCTAACATATTCAAGCTCTACAGGATAGACAACAAATGATCAAACTGTACTGAAGCAGCTTTCTGATTTTATTTTGCAAATTATCCAAACCTGAAGTACTTTACCAAGCATTACTCTAAATGATATTGCAATCGACTATACTTACTGACACCAGACTAGATTTTTGAAAGCCGAATGAAGATGAATTAGCGATTAACAAACAGAATTTTCAGGTTAGCCCCACAATCCTTTTGTCATCTGGACACTTTCCATAGTAGTACAGTATATTAAAACAAGAATAGTTTATAATAGCAACTTGTAAATGTTCTAAACCTCTGACTAAAATGTATGCGCTTGGAAAGAAACTTGACTAACGATATTAATGATCTATATTTGTTATGAGATTTAAGTATCCAAGCAGCAGAACAGGAAATTTATCAAACTCGACTCAAAAAGCAGATTTAAGGCTAACCAAACCTCCACAGCCCCCCCCCCACCTACCCCCTTCCCAGCCCAGTTTGCATAAGAATATTTTCTCACTGACATAAATAAATGCTGAACATTATTTGACTCTCTCCTCTCCAAGAAAGTATATCTGATCCGAACCCTTTATGAAATATATAATCTCGCAAACTGTTATTAGCAATTATTTCACCACGCTAACATATCAGAGCATTTGAGATTCCACAGAGCTCGATCTAAGCTATTTAGTTTAATTTCAAAATCTTCACAGAAGGAACCAAGGTTCATCTAGGTAGAATTAGTCAACCTTTTGTAATTCAATCTCTTTCCTAACTATCTCCCTCAAAGGAAGGACAAAGTTACAAATAAACTTCAATCCCTATGAACCAGATGAATAATACCTGTTACCTACTGGTGCATACAGTGAACTGACCACTTTCAATAAATTGTTAGTGACAATTTCCAAGATTTTTTGACCACTCTTGACCTTTGAGTAACCCTACAGTGCATCGCTTTTATGATTCTCGGCAGTAATCCCACATCGAGGAAGACTGTGTATAAACCACAACATAACTGCAACAGATTATCATTCCCAACTTGGAATAACAACAGTTTATTCTACAACCTTTAGTATCCAAATACATTTGATGCAGCTTTTGGACTTTTTTCTGTTTATTGTGTTTAACTTAAATTGATACTATATAAACCATAAACACAAATTATGACGCAATTCATGTCAAACAGTGAAAAAACAATATCCACAACGATGTAACCACAACATAACTGCAACAAATTATCATTCCCATCCTTGGAATAACAACAACTTACTACAACGTTTAGTATCCAGATACATCTGATGCAGCTTTTGGACTATTTTTCTGTTTATTGTGTATAACTTATTGATACTATATAAACCATAAACACAAATTATGATGCAATTCATGTCAAATAAAGGAAAAAACAATATCCACTACTTTTGAAAATTTCTTTTCTCATTTTTTGAACATGTCATTATTAATGCAATATGAAAGTGTCTTTAAATGAGAAACTTTTTTCAAACTCAAAGGGAAATGATTGGATCAGTTCTAATCTACAATATAATTTTTTTTGAAAAATAACTGGAAGTTTGGCAAAATGTCTCACTTGTACAGTCTGTGTAGTCACTGTTAACTTCCACTGAAGACTTGATCAAATTTTGCGAGTAATTTCTCTAAAACTGCCAAATGTAACTTGGTTCTGAAACTGTAATTTACAGTACTTCATATTAACCTTTTTTTTTTCTTTTTTTTGACTTATCAGTTTACTGTGTGCAATATTAGTAATCCTTAAAGCAGCAATTTCCATTGATTGCTACCTAAATTGATAACTAAATTCCAATAACAATGATGTTCCTTAGTTTGAATAATGGTCTCATTACTTTTCAAATCATGATAAAAGAACTGTTCTTTTTTGACAATTTCTAATTTCCCTTTTTCTTTGCATGCGATTAAGTTTAGGTGAACATCTATATATCTGCAAAGATTTCAAATAACAAATACCAGAGTATTCCCCCCCCCCCCCCCTGGCATTGCCGCCACTTTCCGGTATCGGTTCAGCAGGGTAAAACTAATATGTAGAACTGTTCTGCAAGGCATGTAACTTTTGTGAATATGGTAAAAAAAAATGGCCAATACAGAGTTTCTAACGATATTACAAATTACAGCAGACATACACCATGACGACAGCTGCCGTGACTTCCTTCGCAACAAAAGAGAGACACAACTTCTTACAAAGAGTTAGGCCCTCAAGAAATGTTACTTCTGCATGACCGAATCTGAAAGAACGTATACAATTCTGGGTCGTGACAACCTTTTCCAGATGCTTTTTTCTCCATGTTGACTTTCCTCTGTGCACAGTATTATCCTGGGCAGATATAATAAATTAGTTAACTTTCTCTACATGTTCGGTGGAAATCATTTTCTAGCTTCCGTGCAATTTCCATGGACATAGGCTATATAGCCCAAAAGATTAAAAGAGAAAATAAGAAAGACTTTTTTTGGTTAATCAACATCAAATTCCCCCCTGAGATATTTGAGCGATCATCGTATGATGGTTGCTCAAGAAACAAAACGATATATAGTGACTTGCGGCATATTGTTTGCTCCTGTTTGTGGTATGAGTGTGATTTACATAATAAGCGATACGCATCGTTAATACACCCCCACTCGATGTTAAATTTGTGATGAAAACGCGGATCAGACCTACTGATTTGAGCCCCGCAATAGACTACGATCGGGGGAGGGGGGGGGGGATCAGAACCTGTGCTCTGTGCTTAAATTTGTGATGTGAACACGGCTTGGGGTTGACAGGGGTCGGCAGTGACCTTAAACTTCTGTTGTTGTTTGTTACTGGCGTGATTTGACACAATAGTATTGTAGGCATTATTAGTAGCATAGCCTGCACATCACATGGGCTTTTGATTTCGCTCCTATTATTGTAGAAAAAGAAACATTGTGATGGCGAGGGGTTCAAGATCAATTTAATGCCGAAAACCAAGGGCAGGGTCTGATCCGTTATGTAAATGCAATCGTCCTACTACTATTGAGGTCCTGTATAAACTATTAATTTACCTCAGTTATATACAGTTAAGTGCATGTTTAAAGATCAGAACTTCTGCTATCACAAAGAGGACATGCCAACCCACCACCCCTTCCCCCTTGTTGTTTACATATTTCATGCATTTCTTTGCTATAAAGTTCCACAGGCCACATTTTTAGCACTGATTTTGAAAACCTCGCAGACAGCAGAAAATTAGCTTGCAGACGTCACTTTGCCCGCCCCAACTGTGTCCTTTTGCTTGAAGTTCCAAATTAAAATTATATTCTAGTGTATTATCATTCATACATATTTACCAATTGTGGCATCCTTTGAAGGACCTCACTGAAATCTACCAAATTACAAATTAATTTGTTCTCAAAATCTCCCAACCTTTCTGTCTCAAATGATGTCGAACTGTTAGACATTTCTGGTATTTTATGAAAAATATAAGTTTAGTATGAAGGGAAAAAAGGGGTATGGACACTGGAAAAATTTTGTGAATTTTTTTTGTCCAAAGCATCCCTCTGAAATATGAACATTCATGTTTTTAAGCATGCCATGCTACATAGTTCCATCTTTGAAATATCCAAAAAGTTCCTTCGAACAAGATTTTGGGGGGCAGTTTGTAACTTCCTACAAAATGAACCCCATACATTATGGAGAATTCTACCAAAGTTGGGCAGATCAACAATTTTCCACTCGGTCCAAAAATTTAATTATGGCACTATGACACAGAATTACTCCACATGTCGGTCTCAGACAAAAAGACACCTACCTCGGAACATGGAAGTATCCCTTATGGATTTGAAATTGGGCTAATTTTAAGGTTCCCCAGAATGTAGCAGGGAATAATGACTCACATATAATCTATTTTCATTTTTGGGAATGCCCTTAGGCAAAAATTATTTGCCGTGATGTGAATCACTCCGAGTATAATTTTTTTTTTTTTTTTGTACAATAAATTATCAATTGTACCACACATAATATATTGGCCTAGTACTGACTTTTTCTTTACAGATGTTTTTGGACAATGTAAGATAAAGACAAATGCCTGGTTTTGAGCGCAGAGCGTTAAGACCTTCTCGCTTTAAATTAAATGGACTTTACTCAAAAATATTTTTTCGTCGACTGCATTTGGCGAGAATAATGTTGCATTAGTGATCAATTAAAACGGCAATTAAATGGCAATTAGAAACGGCAAAGATGAAATAACGACAATGACGAATGGAATCTCTTTTTAAAAGGTTTCAGAAGTGTTTGCATAGTCTACTCAAAAGGATGAACTCTGACTTACATGCTACTGTACAGGCTTTCCAAAATCCTCCAGAACAAGTTTGATATTAAAATAGATACTGTACACTACCTCTAAAGTCTACTTGTAACTCACAGTATAGCTAGACAGGAGAAGATCAGTAAAGGTCAAAGGTCAGCACACCTGCAATGCATTTTGCTTCAGGCTATGAGATAACCAGCTGGGGTCATATTTGCATGGGTTGTTGAAGTATGACTAAGTTAATACAGTTGTAATTCACTTAATAATTTTTATTAGTATTTTATGCCACATAAATGTGAATAGATTTTCCAAAAAGAAGTATATATACAAGTAGTCAAAGTAAATACAATAACACCTTAAACCAAGTTAAGACTGTTTTGTTCAGTACTGGTAATGGCAAACCATTGAACTTGGGTAAAGCTACAGCCTTTTTGAATTTCTGGTCTTTGGAGCTAGCAGGCGAAGGTAAGAACCAAACTGGTGCAAGGGTCTTTCCATTTATAAGCAATTGGACGTTCCTTGTCAGCTCTGTTCAAACCCTTGGGTGAGTGATCGCCACTCAAGGACTTCACTGCCATCCCTCCTTCCGATAAACTTCCCAAGTGGCCAAGATGAAAATTTGCATAGCCTCCACTCTCTCGACAAGGATCAGTAGAGACATGTTTTTTTTCTTTTTTTTATTATTAATATTTTTTTTTTCTTTTCTTTTTTTCTAAACAACTGGATCTTTTACATATTCATCATACATCAATCTCCCATATTGGTTTTTAGAGTGATAAAGACATTTTTTGCCACTTCAGCTTAAAATTATTTTTAGCCCACCTCCCCCTATCCTTCCCCCCCCCCCCCCCCAAAAAAAAAAAAGTACATACAGACATCTTGTTTAGCATCTTAACATGACAACAAAATACAAGTGCACTTGTAAAAGTTCTAAAATATTGCATCCACTTAGAACCAGCCAGAGATTGGCTTTGGACTCATACCCAAGAAACAAACAGTCGCAGGAGAAAGATTATTATAACATTTTAAATAAAAATTAAATATGGCTACTGGTTAGTAGATACTTGAATAAACATTCTTACAATAGGTCAATGAAGGTCAAGGAAAATCTGTTTTCATACCACATCCGTTCCTTTGACAGGACCAATTCTAATAGTGTTCTTGAACTCGATACTTAGGTGGATCCACATATCAAGGACGATGTTATTAAGTCATCATGTACTTTCTGAGTTAGAGAGCTTAAAATCTAAGGCATCACACACATATACACACACCCACACCCACACAAACACAAATATGGACTACAAAAGAAAACATCAAACCAAACAGCTTCTTAATGTTTTGAAATAATCAGAGGCAAAGTTTTCCCAACAACTAATGTTTTATTGAATGTAAACTAATTCTTTGAGATATATGTTACCTTCTTTAATTTCCCAAGTGGCTGAGTCACTTGTTCAAGTTTTTGTGATGGCCTCTCTATCATTCATCACACGTCTCATGTTTGAAATGCATGTGGTTACTGGTTAAAAACTACTTGATCAAGTATAAAAGGGTAGTCAATACACTTAGAACTAATAACTCCCATGGGTACAGATCATATTTTATAGCTTTTACAGAACATCCATAGTGATGACATCACAGACCCCCTATTGTGATGACATCACAAACCCCTTCAATGATGACATTACAGATCCCCTACGGTGATGACATCACAGATACCCTAATGTGATGACATCACAGATCCCCTATTGTGATGACATCACAGATCCCCTACGGTGATGACATCACAGACCCCCTACTGTGATGACATCACAGACCTCCCACTGAGATCCACGTCCTGGAAGATCCAATGGTGACTGTCCTTTAGTCAGTCACAATAGGTACTACACTCAATAAACTATCTCTCTTGTAAGGAAACAGGATGATATGGGGTTTCTAATATAAGTGTGGAATATTTTGTTCTCTTCACAACAAATGTCTCATTGACTGCCACCAGAATTTCCCTTTAAACGGACCTCTATGTCCTTCAGTTTTTTTTCCTTAAACTGATTCTTTCAAAAACATTAAATTACCGAGGTATTTAATTAAGAAGCCTGAATGACATATGACCTGTACACTATACCCTACATTTTACTCACTGTGGCCTGCTTTTCTTTATAATAATTACTCTGACCTGTTCACTTTCAGGCTTTTCTCTCTCTCTCTCTATCTCTCATTGCTGAGAGGCATTTACTACATTCTTATAACCAATAAATCCAAGCCAACACTCTCAGCTCTGCCCCCAAATCTCTGTCTTAACACTTCAGCAAACACCAAAAGCACTGGCACAGCTAATTACCAATGGGAGCAGTTTTTACCTTATTCTCCTTTATAGAAAGGAGACTGCTGCCAAGAATTAACCCTCTCATCTCTACACAATAAATCCCACCTTTGGTAGTTCATACCCTGACAACAGAGCTTATGTCAGGAATTCCAACTCGGAGGCCTAGATGGAAACACATCTGTAACCTCTGGCCAGCTCAGAGAAGACCATTAAAAATTAGCAGTATAGTATAGCACTACTACAGATGCTGTGTGGAGATAATGTACAGTATATATACCACAACACCAGGAGAGATAGAGAGAGAGCCCTTCACTGCCTTGTTCAGTAGTAAAGACAACCATAAAGTCAATCAAAAATAGTTCTTTGTGACAAGAGATTTTAAGGCGTGATACCCTTTTGGCTGGCTGCACATATTTTAATATCCCTGAACCTCTGATATATAGGTATATAATTTAGTGTTTCTTGTTACTTATAAAATTCTGAAGATACTGAAATTCTATATATATTCAGTAGTGTTTTTTTTAATATTATTATTTTTTCTTTCTTTAACAAAGGAAACCATCACCAGAGTAAAGGCTTCTTCATTTTGCAAAAGGTCGATTCAAAAGGGAGAGGTGTTGCCCCAAAAGGAGGGTCAATGGGGGGGGGGGCAGTGCTAAAATGTTACCAGTTAATAGGCCAGGCAGATGGGTAAGAGCAATAGCAGAGTCGAGACAGGTAATTCAGGGGCAGAGTAAATTAGCCATGTTTGTGCAGTAGTGTACTCTACAGGGTATTACACCAAACAAAATTCTTCCCCGATTTCATTCATCAATGTTGTGCAGTTTAAGCTATTAATGAGATGGAACAAAAAGCAAAAAAAGTTGGAAAATAGTACTAATGAATATCAATAAAAAATGACAACCTCCCTCTATCCCGCCTCCTCCTCCTCCTTCCTAATTCAGACTACACTCCTTGTGATGAAACCAATTGATGCAAGTCTCAAAATCTTCGTAACTTTAATATGAAAGGACTCTGTTTACTTTAACAGTTCATACATGTCCTTCCTTGCCTACGTATTGATCCCATCAACCTCTACGACAAACTCAATAATGAATTCGAAAAGCTTAATGAAGTGTTCGAGACGCTAACGAGGGAGCTGCGGTTCTCTCCCGATAGCGTTCTTCGCATTTAAAGTCCGTCACGCGGAAGAAAGAATTTGAAGAAAGAATTTGATCTCGTTTGCCGACTACGGAATCTCCTCGTTAGTTCTGTTGATGAACTCATTTTCATCAATTATATATGCAAATATCTCATCAAGTAAATATAATAACTATAACAAAAAAAATTGTTTAACTGCGATTGAATCCTTGCTAAAATTTGGGACATTGAATAAAATTGTTCAAATATTACACTTAACCAGCAGAGTAAACATTGATATGAATCACTACAACGCAAAGAGGTGATTGTGACCTTGAAATTACAAACTCTACACGCCAAAAATGGAGACAAATTTATTAAATTTGAATCATTTCAATTTTCAGCGGCCTCCTTTAAATCATAAAATCTGTGAATCAGGGGCTGCGGTTAATGGAGTGTTCAGAGCAATGAGTCACCAAAGCCAAAAAAAAAGCCTTCAGACTCTCAAAAGGTTTCCTTTAAATTTGAGGAAGGGTTAAGACTAGGCAAATAATTACCGATGACCCAATTCATTCCTCTGAAGACGCAGAAAACCAAACTTGTAATCGACTTCAGAGTGAAGGGAGAAATAAACTCGTCCAAACAGGAGGGGAAATTATTAACTTTTCGGTGTTTAGTAAAAACTGTGCAGTGAGTGGACATAATAATCAGATAAATTCTGATTGTAATTCAAAATAGTACAAATGAGATTGAATTTGACTCGAGGCTTTTATTGATTTAAAACATTTAAAACTTGAACAATTTAACGTTAACATTCATAGGAATTTACTCACACGAGATAGATGTTCTAACTTTTAAATGATGTATGGTACTGTCGTACAAGGTAGTTTTTAGGGGAGGAACCGGGGTGACCTATCTGTATTTCTGTATCTTGTAACTGACCCCATCCCCCTCCCCTGCACACCGAAGACAAATTTTCTGGTTAAATAATTTTAAATCTGGAGTCTTACTGTAGTTGTGAACTGCTACACACTGCAGACTGCCATGCAGGGAAATGCGACATGTTGGGTTTCCCCGCCAGAAGTCGTCTCGAATTGAAACTGGCAAAACCTTGCCTAGACTACCCACAATTTCCCACATCATGACAATTGAGTTGCATCATGTTATATTCACTCATGCAGTATGAGACCGGACTTATAATGCTCCACCCTTACCCCTTTGCCACCTTCCCCACGGTGAGCCAGCAAAAAAAAAGAAGATAATCTATGCTTTTACTTCCACATTATTATTTTCCAACCTGTAAACTAATTGACTTGTCTTACTGTATACGTCTCCTTATTGATATCGCAGCATTATTTTTTACTTAGACAAAATCCCAAGATGTATGGAAGTTCTCACTCTTATTCAACGTACTCACTCTCACTGTTGCTAACAGCCCTTACATACCACAACATAATAACGTACGTTCAAGGTGAAACACAAACCATCACACACAGCCCTTCCAATTTGCCTGAAGCATTAAACCCACTTATTCTCTGTGGTATAGAGCAGAATTATGTCTTGAGAAATTAACAATCTCAAACTGCTATGGCGGCAGGTGACAAAT
>KN892971.1:24535-35454 GCA_000934455.1 Apostichopus parvimensis | reverse complement strand
TAAAAAACATTTGTTAACTGCTTTTCTGTTAAATACCAATGCTTACATACAGTTTCATTTCCATTCATCTGTTTCTTACTATATATTAACTTTGCCTTAAATGAGTCCAAGAGAAGAAACCCACAGCAAATAACATAATTGATATCCTACATTTGTGTGATCCTGTTACATAACAGAGAACTTGCAATACATCATCTTAATGTTGCTTATATTACAGATTATCACTTTCTTTCGATATTGTCTTCAAGTCTGTACTTATCAAATGGGAGGGAATAGTTAGTCTGTATTAATATCATAACACTCACCAATGTCTTTGGATGCATGTTAAAGAGGATTCTCTCTGCATTTTCACTATCATGCCTGCTCTCCATGATCGCCAGGAGGAGCTTGGAGGCATTGTTCTAATATAAAAAAGAAAGTAGACACCCTTGATGATCCAGAAACTGATGAATAAAAATCTTAATAATAATAATAAAAATAAAATAAAACTGGTAGCAAACTGCTTATCCACTAGAGAGCCTGTGCAGGAGAATGTGTAAAAGTAAGTTGGCCTGACGTTTCGATCCTAGCAGGACCTTCTTCAAAGGCTAAATGACAAGTAACAGTAACAGAAAGGACAAAAACATGCACAAAATACGAATAAAAATCTTAACATATATGATGATGGTGATGCCAAAGTCAAGATGACTTTACCAAGAAATACTGATTTTGACAAGAACTGCAATGATGAACTCAGAGTTGTACGTTTCTTACACTGTATATGTCAATACAGTTTGGTTCTCATTCAAAGTGAAGGAGATAATGAACTGAAGGATCTGCAATAAGTGAGTGAAGGAGCTGGGATGGTTACTATTTGCATTCATAACTTTATAGCCAAACAAAAAGAGTGACTTTTCTATTCAGACATGCTCCCCTCTTGATCAACATCTCAAGTGAGCCCTTAATATTCATAGTATTTTATGTTTTATTTTCAGGTGCATTACACTGCATTTTCAGAATTAATCATTAATGCAATTAATGAATTCTAAAAAGTCCTATCTGCATGTGAAGGACACCACATCAAAAGAAATAATACCATTAACTACAAAAAAAACTTGATAATCCAGAAGATAAAATTTCCCTATACAAAAAGTTCATGAATCCTTCCAAAATATCCCTCCATCCTCAAAAAAAGAAGAAAGAAAATGACTAAATGTTGATAATACCTTGAGTTGCAGCACCAGGTCCATTCTGCTCTTGCCGAGAGGGTTGATATCGTTAAGTATCAGAGCTGTGATGATATCCAGGCCATTAGAGTCATGGTTGGCGATGCAATTCTACAAAACCCAGGAGAACAATGGAGCCATTGATTAATTCTTCGGGATTTCTTCAGGATTTTAACACGATTTTCACCATCAGAGACAATCAGAATTATGAGCAAGTATCCATGACTAACATTTTGTGATTATAATTATGAAGCAGTCAAGTGAATGTTTCTTTAATTTTTGCCTTCATTAATTTGCTGAAAGTTGCACTTTATTAGTATGTCAGTATCTCTACAAGAAAACAGCTCTGATGGGAGTTGTGGATGTTGTACATTGCTGAATTTGACTATTGCAATTTTTTTCTATTTGTTCAGGCATTTCACAAGCTTGAACATTTAAATATCAAGTGATACTTCTGATTTAGGTAGGAATATGAAGACAATAATTCTACTGGTGCACTCTTGTGGTGAATATCAACTGTGCCATGTGAAGAATAATGAACTATCTGTTTTATATCTTTCTACTGTGCATCAAATGCATGACCTGAAAAGGTAATTTCAATATGATTGCTCTGTTAACACCTACTTAGGATAATGTCGGCCTACTTGGGATAAAGCTTTCCTTGCTGATTGGTTGAAACCTTGAACTTAATGAACATGGCAAACACACTGTCACATCTAAAACGTGAATGTGACTGTGGCTCCTACAAACATTTACCTGGTTTTCATGGCAGGGTCCCTGACAGTATTCTGTTAAGCTCTCCAGGGTCTGGTTAATCAGCACCACGTTACCCTCATTGATGTAAAGACCTAGCAAACCAAGTCCACCAGTAGTGCTACCACAAATGGCATCCAAAAACATCAATGTTTCACTCACAAGGTTGTAGTTCTTCTTATTCCCTTGATTTCTCAAATAGTTCTAGATTTGGGAAGAAAGTCATAATATCATATTTCAATTTTGGGTTATGTTATGTGTGGATATTAACAAGTACATATTTCTCCTTTAATCTTTGGCAGAGTTAAGTATAGGTTGTTATATCCACAAGTGTCATTCACAATCATTCCAAGTCATTCAATGATTGGTATTTTTTTTTCTGCATGTCAATATTACAGTCACATACATTGTCTCTGTTACAACACTCAGATAACAGTAAGGTATAGGTTAGCTAACTATAGGTCTGGTGCACATCTTTCAGATGGCACATTTATTTGGATGTCTATCTTATGGTTCTCTCATAACTGCCAGGAATGAGTTATAACCTTAGTTGCTGCTAACTAATCCACAAAGCAGGTAGGGATGTGTTACCTTTATTGCTTTTCTTCATATATTTGAGATGTGACATCAACCTTGTTTATGACACTCACACTGTGTTGCATTATCCAATCAGCAGGTGAGGTAAATGAATATGGACCCCCAAGGTCAGAGGGGATTATATGAAGATATACCCAATTTCTATTTTAGGGTTGTGCCTACAAACTTATTAAGGGAAACAGACAAGCCTATGGTGCCTAAGAATCCCAGGGTGTGCAAATCCAAAAATACAATCCCATACTCAGTTATGGATAGGCTAACTACTATAGTTTGTCAATAGTTTTTGGATTGGCATTACCTGGAGATCTGTATAAAAATTTTCATATAGCAGGTGGGAATCGGTATGTTAATGTTTCATACATGTCTTTGAATTTGGATATTACCTGTAGGTGTCTGTTATGGTTCTCACATAACAGCTGTAAGAACCTTAGAATGGGTTGCATAATAGTTACATCGAAGCTGATTTGATTTTTGTCCTCTTCTTTACTGGTTGAGGAATCTCCTTGTCCCATCAGGTCAAGAGATGTTGCTCCAACACTACGGTCAAAGAACTCTTCATTCTGTCCTCGACGGGCAGCCGCAAAGGCTTTACTCGTGTGTAATGCGGCATCTGCCAATTGGTCCTTTAATTCTTCAGAAAAGGCATTGTTTGCTCTACTTCCTGATTTATAAAGAGAAACAGAATAGCCAAAAAATATAGCAGGCTTAAAGAAGAATTAGCAGAATTCACAGGATCTCTGACAGGTGTGAGGTGTAGTTGAGGGTGGAGATGGGAGATCTTTAACAGGTGTAGTTAAGGGTAGAGATGGGAGATCTTTGACAGGTGTGAGGTGTAGTTGAGGGTGGAGTTAAGGGTAGAGATGGGTGATCTTTGACAGGTGTGAGGTGTAGTTAAGGGTGGAGATGAGAGATCTTTGACAGGTGTGAGGTGTAGTCAAGGGTGGAGATGGGTGATCTTTGACAGGTGTAGTTAAGGGTAGAGATGGGAGATCTTTGACTGGTGTGAGGTGTAGTCAAGGGTGGAGATGGGTGATCTTTGACAGGTGTGAGGTGTAGTTAAGGGTGGAGATGGGTGATCTTTGACAGCTGTGAGGTGTAGTTAAGGGTGATATAGGTGATCTTTGACAGGTGTGAGGTGTACATAAGGGTGGAGATGGGAGATCTTTGACAAGTGTGAGGTGTAGTTGAGGGTGGAGTTGAGAGATCTTTGACATGTGTGAGGTATAGTTAAGGGTGGAGATGGGAGCAGGAGTGACAAACATATGGTAAGCAGTCTTTGATTATGAGAAGAGGGATTGTCACAGTGCCTTTAGTCCTCCTCAATTATTCAAACAGATTAACATTGTCACAACACTTACTTTTCCTGGTTCTGCTGTTCGCCAACCCATCTTTAGCAGAACTTGCACTGTCAGCAGCATTGGTCTTGTTCAAGTCTTCTCCTGTGTTGACCGTTACAGTTTTCTTTAGTTCCATCTGTGCTTCTTTCATACGATCATGTATGACCTTGAAAAAGGCCTCACACAATCCTTTGCTGAGATGATCGATGATTGATTGCTGTTAAAAAAGGAGAAAAACAAAAGAGATTTGATTCAAATGAATCAACTAGAGATAATTTCTAGAAGAGACAGGTATTGGACAGTGCAATAAGCAATACTGGTGCCAATTGTATATGAATGACTGTTTACTGACTAATGAAAGACAAGGTCATTTTAAATGTGCTCTTACTAGTGCTCATTTCAGTTAGACTCCTTTGAAGAAGATCCTGCTAGGACGGACACATCGGTCACTCTAACTTTTATATGTTTATACCTACAAAGGCTTTTTGAAGTAAATAAAGCAGTCTGATAAAATAGATAAAAAAAGTATATCAAATATAGATTAAAAAAGTTTTTTCCCCCCTCTGTCATCGTGCAACATCTTAACTTTCCCTTTATATAAATATACAAGCATGCTCACCTGTATTGTAGCATTGCCATCTTTTAGCAGAGCAATTCCCAGTTCTATGCTCTCCAGGAATACTTGGGTACTGCTGCTACTGGTTATTAGATCAATGATTAACATTGAGGCTCCCTGCTGATCTAGTTTCTTCTGGACTTCAATGAGAGGTAAGTCTGCCCTGCTCAATGTTACAGCCGTGCTTGGTCCACCATGCCGTGGCTGCGTTGCTGGTAACAGATCTCGAAAACGAGGGTGGCTCTTTCCAAAGAATCGCTTCAAAAGTTCATTGCGTAATGTCTCTCCCTGTGATGATATTGGAAAGAATATATCATGTTTGTTTAAGAGACAATTACAATCATAAAATTTGATAAATCAAGAGATCAAATGGATGCAAAAACCAACTGCAAGAGACACACAAGATTATTTTTTTTAAATTTTATGTAACAAGAGTACTTATTATAATGTGGTTTTGGAACTTCTTGAGCCCAAAGGAAGCTATAATGGCAAAGTTGATTTGACTTGTAAGGGTGACTACAGATGTATGACTTTAATGCAATCTAAGTCAAGGACAGCAGCTGAGAAGTAACTGTCAATGAGTGCCAGTAGTATGCAGTCGGCTCAACCAATGTACAATGTGTATAAACCTTCAAAGTAACAGGAATGGACATAACATTCTGTAAAGCGTCCTTCAACACATTAAACTAATTATAGCTGTAGGCCTAATGTGAGCTGTGTGGTTAACTAATTGAACATGTGTATGATATGTCACACATAGCAATTGCAACTATGTGGTTAGCCTGCGAAAGTGAAGTATTGTCAGTCACCGAGGATTAATCAACTTGGAAACCATCTTGTGTATAAGCCAGAAACTAGAGAGTTGTGAAACCATATAGTTAGTCACCTTGGTAATATCTCCATGGTTACAGGCAGTGAACAGCGTGTTTTACCATACGAAATGGAGATGTGAATCAATTACATGAATATCCTGCGTTTACTGGGTGAACATGTTATGTAAGGACATGAATGGTGCTGTGAATCATCTATCAACTTGACATGTATTGTTGACAACAGGTATGCACCTAACTACCATCTTGCAACAAGCCAGAAACTGAAGCTGTGAACCTATTTAGTGAATATCATTAGGTATATCTCCATGACTACAGGCAGTGAATATCTTTTTGTATATGAAATGGAGATGTGAATAAATTAAGTGAATACCCTGTGGTAGACTATGATGACTACTCTTACTGAGTGGACATGTTATGTATGGACATGTATGGAGCTGTCACCCATTGTCTATAGAGTATATACCGGTGACTACAGCTGTGCACTAACTGGTTGAACATCTATGAGCATGATACCCCCCTCAGTGGGTATCCTGTAGAATATCAATACAATAACAGACTGTGGATGATGAGGGAACACCCCTCCCCACCCCCCTGGTATGTCATCACCACCCACTGGTATGTCATCCCCACCCCCTGGTATGTCATTCCCACCCCCTGGTATGTCACTGTACACTGAGTAAGTCCTCTTGCATGTCATAGTAATTGCATATCTGAGACAATTGTAAGACCAACCAGTAAGACATGAGTGACTGGACCTGCCTACATTGTGGGTTACCTGTGGTATGGCATACCGGCTCTGTTGTTTCTCAATAAATGATGAATACAATAACTGAAGCTGTAGAGCTAGTGGATGTCACTCCGCGAGCTCGTGATTCAGATAAATGACTATTAAGTTAACATTCTTAGTATTTTTATAGTTCATCTAATGAAGACTTTCACATATATGGTTTTCATCAGCAGATGAATATCTCTTTACAGACTGAATTAAAGATATATGAAATCACCCAACACCAAGGGTAACTGTAAGCGGGTTTAGCAGCAGTTGCCTAATATGTGCCCCAAATATATAATCAGGTCTGAAGTACACTCACCTGATATAATTGTGCAATTAATAACAACCATAACTATTCAATCATCAAGTGCAAGAGATATTCAAAGCATACACAGATAACATTGTGATATTAGCGATAAGAAACACATCTTCTGCCACAAAGAGTACACCGATTTATTTCTTAATCATTAAATCAAGATAAAAGTTGTCTCAATTTTTGCTTTTCAATGTAGATTCTGCCAAATTTGAACAGTATCTTGTTTTTTTTTAAGACTCAACTTTTCTTGAAGAAATTTCTCAACGATTTGAAAGGAATATGCAATTTGGACCACTTCCAAAACACAGGGTAAACCTGGTTGACTTTGAAAAGTGAGGCTTTTGTTAGTTATTGCAATCATAATACATGGCTGAAACATAATCAATATTTTCAGTTGAACAAGTTACAAAGATTCTTACCATTTGGGATGAAGTAAGCATTACATTAAAATTGTAATGAAATTAATATTACATTTAAAATTTCATTATAAAGTAATTTATTATTCTGTCTTTGTTTTCTAATTGACATTTTTCATTTCAGTGTTATTGAACAGTTCATATTGAAAATGTTTTTCTAGCATTGTCAAGACTAATATTAAGTGTAACGCATACCATTGTCACAGGGTTATGTAATGAAATTAATGGCTTGAGAGTATACCAAGCAGAGTTTAATTAATTCTGCTTGCATTACTAAAAACTAAATTTTTAGGTTACTGTTAAAAAATGAATTTTAGGTTACTGTTGCTCAATTCTATTTGCAATGGCTTTTTTATAACAGCAGTCTTTAATTCTTTTAGACTTAAACTGAAACATACATCACTTTTATTGGGTTCAGGCAGTTTTTATATTCCAATAGTTTGCTTGTCCATCTGTATCTCCTCTGAACAATGTATCCAACAGTTTGTACTATTCACCCCAATCAAATGAAAACATATACACACTGGTGAACATTGCATGCAAAAATGTTGAAGTTACACACAGTGAAGTGAAGACAATGTCTTACAACATCCATCATCATGCATTAAAATAAATCATAAAAATAGTAAACAACATTGCACGCTCAAGAAAACATCTATCAATCAATATAGGAGACATTTTATAATGTTCACCTAATTGGAGGCAGCATAGAGACAAGCATAGAGAGAATATAGCATCATTTGAACAAACCTAAAATAAAAGTAAAATATGGCTTAATAACACTATTACACTGTATGGTACTATACAACTAGACAGTCCTTACAGATTAATCACATAATTTGAAACACTCTGGGTTGTTTGCCTTTGGAAAGCCAACAATTGTATCTGTTTCAATAAACATTACTTTGCCCTTCTTCTGCACTTTGCAAATTCAATAATAAGTTAGTCAATTATATAATCACTTTGTGGCTATTTATGGAATATACAGTTCAAGGAAGTTATAACAAGCTGAAAGGAAAATAATTTCTACTCCTTAAAGTCTGAACTCTGCTCCATTAAGGTAAGAAATGTGATGTGAGAAAGTCTTTCCCCAATAATGATCAGTTCTTCTGATCAGACAATTTTTTCAAGCAAGGGAATTCTTTTGGTCTTGATTAATATTCCCTATGAAAGACATTGCTAGTGTGATATTACTTCTATCACAAAAAGATCTTTACTGTTACTAATCTAGCCCTACCTAACACTCACTTCCTCCTACAAAGGTGGTTTCACATCTTAAAGTCAATTCTTGATAGTAGCATTACAATACCGGATGCAATATGGAAGGCCATTCCATACTTCCATAGTGTGAGATACGTACCAGGCACATAAGTGCCCTAAGATTATATGACATACATGTACCTAAAAGGTTTGCAACCATCAAACAAATAAAAATAACTGAAGGCTGTCACATGGTTTGGTACAAGATGCAGTATGCATGAACAACTAGATTCATTACCAACTCACAAATATTTACAATATTTTTAACTATCACAACAGACACAGAAAACCAGCAGTTGTAACAGACAGAGTAAGGTAAAACCATTAAAGAGAAATTTTACCTGTTACAGTTCATTAAATTAACAGAACCTTTGTTTTATCATGATCTTATCTTTTCTGTTTGGTTTGCTTGCATCATATTAATAGATACACAAAAGGGTTTACTTTTGTGTAGAGTTAGTATTCCCCAGTACATATACTTGTTTTCACCAGATCCTTCCACCGCTTGGCTAACAGTTACACTGACAAATATGGGGAGTTAGAGGCCCAATTGCGAGTTTGACTTTAAGCATTTCAACTTACCTCTCCCGCACCTCCTACCTGATCCCCCTCCATACCCACACATTCCTCCTGACAAAGATATCATTATTAACTATACTGGGGCAGACTAAACACAGCAACATGTACGAAATGCTAATTTCCCCAAAATCTTTCAACAACTGGAATATTAAGGAAGCAAATCTTTCACCAGAAGATTGTTTTGACCTACTTTTCGGTCATCAACAATAAGTATAAAATATAGTGTTGTGTTATTGCAACCAATCACCGAGGGATACATCAATCGACATGCTACATAGGGATATGCGAAGGAGTGTTGATGCTGCAAGGTACTGGCGAGCAGGAGGAGATGGCAGAGGCGGAAGTGGACTTACCCTAGCACTTTCCTCCTCATCAGCTTTGGATCCTACTCCAACAATCCTGCTCTCAGCAGGCTGTTGACCGTGGAAGTATGTGATGTGAATAAGGCATTAGCCATGAAAATGTCATGAATTCAAGACATCAAACAAACATATTGATGATAGGGAGAGGAGCGATTGTGATAAATGGAAATGAAGATTTCCTTCAAATGGACTGGTTCCTAGTAACCTGGTATAATATTGTTCATAAATCTTGGTATTACTTACCAAGAGTCTGAAGGCAAGGGATGCACATATAAATGTATGAAAATGTAATCCTAAAGTAACTAAACCTTCCAAGTAACTGCTGGGATTGACAATATCATTATATCCTTGATCTGAACTTTATTGAATACTTTTTCACTGTGAAACTGGATGAAAACAACCCCTGCCGTACTCACCTTTTGTCACCCTCATTGTTTTGTCATTTGTCATACAATCCATACGTTCTCTTGTTACGCAGTTAATACAAAATCTACTTGAACAGGTTTGAACATTTTCTCCAAATGACTACTTCCTGTTCAGAAATGCTTTCAGAGAACCATAAGAATTGGCTTGCAGTTATCAAACCTGCACAGTCCCCCCTCTCCTACTTCCTTCTAATAAAAAAAAAGTAATGAAAAAATAAAAATACTGCCATGGAAGAATGAGATGCACCAAGGTGTCTATGACAAACAACATAAATGTCAAGACTTGCCATAGTTAGATTATAAACTACATACCCTTTCTCCAAATTCTTTTTCCACGGTTAACATTTCTCGGAGCGTCTGTAAAACCTGTATGCAAAGCGTCTCATCTTTCTCCTCCTGAAGGCTCTTAGTGTGTTTGATAAGTCTGAGGAAAACATAACATGTTAAACAACAGTTGGTAATAAAAACCTGAATGACTAAGCTTTAGAGTTGAATCCATCACAGAAATTCCCGGTGATACTCTGCGGTATAACATGTGGAAACTATTAACTGTGGCCTGAAAGTTGGTTATCAGATGATGGTCATGATAGATTACAATACGAAAATTTGGTCGAAATAAGGTAAAAGGGTTTGAAACTTTTCCTATATCATTAAATTTGTTTAGTCATTTGGCTCATTTGATATGTAACCTCTTTTTGCATCAATCCAAGTTTCTATGGGGTTTCCATGGGAACTCATTGATTGCTTCTGGAAGAATCCTAACCAAAAAAGCACATTCAAGGACTAAGAACCGTTGGTATTGTAAACCAAGAGGGTATAGTTGGAAGCTTTGTATAGTAACTCCCATAAATAAGTCAAAATATATTTTGAAATGGAGAGCATTCGGACATAAATACAGAGTAAATGAAAGGTGTGGTGGCCTTGCTTCATCACTACTCTATAACGTGTGTCATACTTAAGGAACAGCGGGCTTGAATCCAAGGTATCTCTGATGACAAACATTGTTTTTCATGCCATCACCATTGGTCAATTTGGGTATTTCTTTTGATGGTGGATGATCTTTAACTATTACATCAAACTTGATTTGATAACCTCATCAGAGATTCTGGTGTCATTGATATCTTCTTTCTGATATACCAGCAGCAATGTGAACTAACGTTTAGGGTTGGGTTTCCCACAGACATTTGGTGCGATGAATAAAAACAAATTAGGGCTGAATTTTGCAATAAGTCTGCTGCACTCTACATTGACTAAGTCTCTAAATATTAATCCTAAATCAATGAAGACAGAACAATTACATTCCATACTGCTCATAGCAATAACAATTTCACTGTGTAACGTTAAAACCCGCTGGCACTCACTTGCTGATGAAGCCACCGTTTTCACACTTCTGTCTAGCTTCAGTCCCAATGGTAAATAGCAACTCTGGGTGATGGAGCACGTCAACC
>KN892971.1:0-14120 GCA_000934455.1 Apostichopus parvimensis | reverse complement strand
ATACTCTTGTGGAGTAACTGCTGATTGGATGGATTGGCCAGGCAAAAATTCTGGAGAAACTGATGAGCTAGAGTCATAATTCCGACCATTCTTGTATCGGCATACTATAGAAAGAGAAAGATTTTGGATACCAATCAGACTGTAAAGTACACAATTAGCAACCCTTTACGAGACACAATCTCAAAGAATATGGAAATATCTTGAAAGAAATGAGAAGTTTATTAGTATGTGTGACATGCATGTAATTATACTGTCATATCTACTACATATATAATATTATGCTGTGTAATGACTATTATATATGAAATAGCACACTGCTACAGTCATACCCATAGTAGTCATAGCATAGTGTAATGATTATAACATCTGAAGTAACAAACTGCTACACTAACACCCATACTAGTCACAGAATATTTAGTGCGCTGACTATAATATCGGAGGTAGCAAAGTTCTGCTACACTCCAAACTGTACTTATTATGGTAAAGTGTAATGATTTATAACATCTGAAAGTAACAAACTGATACACTAACACCCATACTGGTCATAGAATATAGTGTGCTGACTATAATATCAGAGGTAGCAACTGCTACACTCCAAACTGTACTAATTATGGTAAAGTGTAAATGATAATAATGTCTGAAGTAACAAACTGCTATACTAACACCCATACTGGTCATAGAATATAGTGTGCTGACTATAATATCGGAGGTAGCAACTGCTACACTCCAAACTGTACTTATTATAGTAAAGTGTAATGATTATAATGTCTGAAGTAACAAACTACTACAATAACACCCATACTAGTCATAGAATATAGTGTGCTGACTATAATATCGAAGGTAGCAACTGCTACACTCCAAACTGTACTTATTATGGTAAAGTGTAATGATTATAATGTCTGAAGTAACAAACTACTACAATAACACCCATACTAGTCATAGAATATAGTGTGCTGACTATAATATCAGAAGTAGCAACTGCTACACTCCAAACTGTACTTATTATGGTAAAGTGTAATGATTATGTCTGAAGTAACAAACTGCTACACTAACACCCATACTGGTCATAGAATATAGTGTGCTGACTTTAATATCGGAGGTAGCAACTGCTACACTGCAAACTGTACTTATTATGGTAAAGTGTACTGATTATAATGTCTGAAGTAACAAACTACTACATTATCACCCATACTGGTCATAGAATATAGTGTGCTGACTATAATATCACAGGTAGCAACTGCTACACTCCAAACTGTACTTATTATGGTAAAGTGTAATGATTATGTCTGAAGTAACAAACTACTATACTAACACCCATACTAGTCATAGAATATAGTGTGCTGACTATAATATCGGAGGTAGCAACTGCTACACTCCAAACTGTACTTATTATGGTAAAGTGTAATGATTATAATGTCTGAAGTAACAAACTGCTACACTAACACCCATACTGGTCATAGAATATAGTGTGCTGACTATAATATCGAAGGTAGCAACTGCTACACTCCAAACTGTACTTATTATGGTAAAGTGTAATGATTATAATGTCTGAAGTAACAAACTACTGTATATTATCACCCATACTAGTCATAGAATATAGTGTGCTGACTATAATATCGGAGGTAGAACAAAAGCCAACACAACACATTAAGCACAATGTTACCTGAGATACAATTTGTAACTCAGCAATGAACAGCAATTGAGAATCTTCCTGACAATGACTGCATCTAATTTGTCTAAAAAACATTTGAATGAACATCCCCAAGGCTACGTTTTCACGGTTACGTATGTACGTTAGCTTCTGTAACATTCCTGTAGTAATATAGCCTAACTTTAGGCCAAGTTGGTCATGGGACTAATGATCAAAATATCTTTACACTGAAGAATGAATCTATACCTAGGTGTCATATATTTATGAATACACTTTCATCAAATTATTTCACAAAGCCCTCTTGCTCAAACACAATTTCTTGGTTACAAATGTCGATATTAAATTTAAACTGTTTTCATTAGTTTTTATCAAAGTGAACAAAAAGCTCTGTGAAGCTTGTGAACACACACTGCATATGGACAATTCCCATATGTATAGCATCTGCAAATAGCCAGCCTTATTAACCAGTTAATTCTCATTCAGATTGGTTGTTGACGAAGATAAGCTGACAATCACTTGCACAAAGTGTACTGTGATATTGCGGAACAACATTTTCCCACATCAATTATTAGCCATTTAGGGAGTTGAACCATTAGACTGGTTATGGGGGTGACTGTAAGGGTCAAATTCATCAGTTAACAACTGGTCTATTCTTGCAACTGTGTCTTTTCAAGGCATTTTTTATTATCATTGTTTTTATCAAAATACGAAATACAGGAGCACCCTTACTAGCTGGCCAGCTCTGGAAGAGTGAGGTGATAAACAGTTGTCAAATTATCAAAAATTGCTCCTAGCTCTACACTGTATGGTCAAGATAAATTTGGATGACAGTTTTATTATGAACCATTTGCAACCATAAATCATTAGTAACATATAAGCAGCCCCCTCCCCTCCCCACCACCCACCAATAGACCAGTAGCAAACAAAAATAAGGTCATAAAAACTATGAAGTGATATTATCTTAACAGTCATCCTTCACTGCTAGGAAAGGCCTATGCCTATAACTTACATTAATCAATGAGTTAGCACATCAAATTAGTTATTTTCAGAGACACATCAGTTTTAAGTAATCAAACTTTGCATTCGTTTCAATTATTTACAATAGACATGCTGCAAACTGTCTTGGTTGTACACTACTTCAACCGCAGTTGAACAAATTATTTCAAAATGTTTTTAGTTGACTTTCAATGTTTCTTGGCAAAAAAAAAAAAAAAAAAAAACCTCACCAGAAACTCCACAAATAATGGACATAAGCCCAAAATTGATAAATCCAGAAAATAATAAAAATTTATAAATATATAAATGATTCTACAAAAGATGGGAAACCAACCCATGCTGTGAGTAGAGTGTGAATGTTGCTAGGGGGATGGGTAAAGGTTGGGGGGGGGAGGTTGTGATATAACTCAGATCCCATCATGTTCATACATATATATAGAAGCCATGGTCCATGAATATATCAAGAAGTGTGAAAAGACAGGCAAAACTTCTGATCATCTCATGCATGAATAAACCACAAACATTTCTAGTAAGACAAACTCAAGGTTTTACCCCTTCTATGTCGAAAGTCACTGGAAGTGTCTGTAAAATAATGATATCATACAAATAATTTGTTTCAAGAAGATCTGTCTCATGTCGTGTTGCAGTTGTCTCTGCATGTGGTTGTTAAAAATGCGGCATAATTACTTCCTGGCAAAACATTAAACATAAACTTTTTACCCCGAAAATGATGCATTCTGTAATAGGAGGGAAAAGGTAACAGGGTGCTGCTTACAAAGCACAAACAACCCTCTAAGGCAGAAAGAGACCCTGATGTCACCATGAAAGATACCCATACCCCCAAGTAAAATCAGAATTAATATCACACCTGAAGAGATCATTCTTTTAAGATGGTCTGTCCTTTGACGACAAACAAATATAGAGTGTTTCATGGAAATATGTAAATCTGTCTACCCCTCCGAAAAAGTTAACAAAGTGATCGTTTGTTCTTTGAAGACAATCACCTACAGATCAGTTGCTTACCTCATCGTAAGGGATCTGGAGAAGCTCCAAGACCACACCATGGGCTTTCATGTTCCTCAGAAGTCTTTGCTCATGTTTTTGGTTTTTCCGTGTCGTGGTACAGTAGGTTACACAAAGACTGCTCAGGCTCTTCAATATCTGGCAGTAATGAAATAAGAAAACAACTTAATAGATCATAAATGTGTAGGTATGCAGTGCATACCAAATTGTGGCAATCCTCATTGATTTAAAAAAAACGTCTTGTCATAAAGTGTAGTTTCACACAAGGTTTGCTGCTGTTGGTTCCTCAAAGTCTACTCTTCCTGAAAAATGCACGTGAGGCATTTCGTTGCTGCCCACAGGAAGCCTTCATTTTACTAATGGCACAGAAGGCTTAGTTTTATTGATAGTCAAAGTTAGAAAGCTGTTAGTTTCTACATCTCTTTCCTAACAAATATACCTACAAGATATTATTGATAATGTTTGCAGTAAAGTGATACAACAGATGGTCAAAATGTTACAAAACTGTGTACATTCCGATATCAAACATTGGTATTTATTTTAGGCCTGAAGCATTGTCATAGCAGATATACCTGCCTATCCTACACAAGAATCAGGGATGAATTTATCATTAAGATGAAGATACCTCCTTGCCAGTTAATTGCACATTTTGGTACATGAAGAAATCAGTGTCATAATGGACACTGAGCTAATTATACTACTTAAGTTATGTACAACAGAGCTTCTTAGAAAGCACCAGCACAATAGTCAAATTGCTGATTACTACCTCAAATCCACAATCTGTAATGACAATTTTTGTATCCTATTAATCAATAGCATACAACTCACCTTTTGGAGCAAATTGTAGGATACATAAAACAAGTAAATCTATCAGTTTTAATACCTCACATATTTTCTTGTAGTTCTTGGCACTGGCCTTATCCAGGGGAGGACCATTCTCCATGTCATGGAGTAACTGATTAATGTTCAGCAGTGACTTCTGAGGAGGCTGCAGAAAAAAATATCAGTAACAAGAAAATTTAATTCAATGAACAAAATAAAACTTAATATAAATTTCATATTTCATGACAGTAATATTTGGCATTTGTTAGTTATCAATTTAAACCAAACCACAAAGAGTATCACCCACTCCATGAGTGATGTGTGAGTGCAACTGATCAAACTAGCCTTGTCAACTAGGTATCATCACCAAATGAATGATAATTTTTGAGTTAAATACTGAATTATTTTGATATTAGCAATTTCTTTGGTATACAATTTTCAAATATTAATGGCATTCAAATATGCATATGAATGAAAAAATAAAGACATTCAAATGACATTCAAAAATATTACTGACATTCATAAACCAATATGGAAATTTTCAAAATATTTTACATATTTCTCATTATTTGAAATGAAACCTGATTATGGTCAAGCTTTTGATTTTTTGTTCTTGTATTATCGTACTTTAGTTTTTGTTTTCTTCTTATTCGTGATTTTGCTTTGTTCTCTATAACAAGTATGCTAATTCATCCACAGACTATGTACCATACTCGTTGCTAAGTGACCCTTCAACTATTAATCCAATCGCTGAACTAGACTAGCGAATTCAGCCACTCTGTTTATTCTTATACTCTCTTTGTTCTCTGAATGAACTGCCAAGTCTATACATAAATGTATACTCTTCGTACAGAACTTAAATCTTCAACTTAAACTAGTCATTTCAGCCTTCCCCTTCCCTTCCCTTCCCTTCTCATCCAGTCTTCTCTTAATCTATAGATAGCTTAAGTTAAGCTGCTACTTCAGTACAGGATACTAAACTAATTGATGACTGATCAATTTAATTTAATCTGTAGTTTACAATATTGTAACTCCAGTCATTCTGTTTATTTTCTGCTTGTTTGCCCCATTTGTCTGTTTTTTATCAACTCTGACTATCAAGCTGTCAATTCTATTGCAGGATCATAAACAAACACTCACCAACTTCTTAACCTTGTCACCTTTCTTCTTATCCTGCTTACTCTTGTAGACCCAAAGTTCAGATTTCTCTACAATGTTTCTCAGTTCATCAAGGTCCTGTTTGATCTTTTTGTAATTTTCAATGTCCTTTTCTGTCACCAGCAGTTGCACCTATCCGCAAATAAAAGTAATCATTAGAATATATATCAATGAGCAAAAAGATGGATGGTAATATAAACAGGAAATTGGAATTAAAAATTTGAGACAGCAGAAACATCATTACATGTTTAGAATGGTTCAATTTTACAATCTAAACATAGTTTGAAGATCTGAGTCACTCTTTGCTTCAGACTACAATTTCCCTTAAAGGCACTGAAGACTCGCCCCAAACCGCGTGCCGCCCTCTGAAAAAGTTAACTTTCCGTTGCTTGCAAGTGAAGTTTCTTCTTTTCGCTACAAAATGCAGTCAGTAATGAAATGTGACACCTTGTTATCTTTTATCTAGACCTGAGATGTCCGCGCTGCTATGTACACTGTGTGTGGGTATTGACCGTAGCTGTATGTATTGACTGTACACTAGTGTCTAATTACCGATGGTAGCAAGCTGTGTGTGTATTTTCTAGGATCAATGGTGGTGTCTAACACTTCTGTTACACCTCATTGGAAACTAGGTCAGATTACCGGCATGAGACGTTTCTTTGTAGGCGAGTCTTCACACCCTTTAATTAACCGCTTCAAATGGGACCACTTAAAGTGACACGTATCACCGTTTATGAGTAGCTAACTCAGACTGCAAAGAGTACTAGCTGCATATAGCAAGAAAGAACTGTATGCATTGTGTTAGTGTCTCTAGCCTACAACAGTTCTAAAATTACCTCGGCCAACTTGAGAATGAAATTGTTTCTCTGTGGGATTAACTGTAATGATGGTGGCATATACTAAGGTCAGGATACATATGGAAGGTCACATACCCAACAAATTTAAAGCTGAGAGGATTGTTTATTGACTTAGGTAAACCTCAAACTATGGTCATATACCTAAGTCAAGATGGTCAACCAAGGACAAATGTCCCACAGATTCAAGGCCAAGTGTATCAAGTGACTTATGTAAACATCAACTCTGGCCATATGCTTTGGTCAGGATGAAATGTATACATGTATATGTATGTCCAATAGATTTAATGCTGAGAGGATCGTTTATTGACTTAGGTAAACCTCAAAATACGGTCATATAATAAGTAAAGATGGTCAACCTAGGACAAATGTCCCACAGATTCAATGCTAAGTGTATCATTAAGTGACTTATGTAAACAACAACTATGGCCATATGCTTTGGTCAGGATGAAATGTATACATGTATATATGTGTCCAATAGATTTAAGGCTGAGAGGATGATTTAATTCCCCAAGCAATCCTCCAAGCTGTATGATCAGAAAACTAACCTGTTTGAATGCCTGCAATACTTCCTGCCGTTGGCTGAAGTGACGGAAGAGTAACCTTAGGGCGCCAGATACAAGCTTGGGGTAGTCGTGCATGGTGAGGTGTAGCAATACCCGCAGGAAGGTTTTGCCACCGGCGCCGTCCAAATCAAGTTCTGACTGGTAAGTAGCGCCGTCAAATATCTTTTCAGCCTCCTCACCGATCACCTCTAGGTTGATACCAGTATTGTCCACCATACCAGCTACTTCATGGTCTGAATCTTGGTCCTTCCTCTTGTCGAAGTCCCGCTTGAAGATTGAGAGGAGGGAGGAGATACGGTAGTCCAGTCTAACATCCAGGATGAACTGCAAAAATATCAAAATGAGTATTTGAAAGTGTGAATAGAGTTCAGCTAGGCTTTAGAGTTAAACAATTAACAGGGTGTGTTTTCAAAAGATACTGCACAAAGGTGACTTACATCCCAATGAGTTTACAAAGATCGACATGAGGCTTAAATGTTTTAGAATTACACAGAAAATGCCAAGTATTAAAGATAGGATACATGCAAACGAACCTGCAAAATTTGAATAATTTTCAACTTTGTTTCCATGACAAGTTTGTCTTCTTTCTTGTCCTGAGAGCCCTTGCCTTGATTCGCGCCATCTGCTGGCATCCCCATGGCACTTTGAGGCAGCCCACTACCAAGTACCATGTTGGTCATCACTGCACCCACCCCATGAATGGATTTGAAGACACCTCCTTTTCCTATACAAAAGAATAATACAATTAATAATAATAATACACCATTCTCATATAGTGAAACACACACATGTACATCTGTTGCGCTGAGAGAAGATCACTATGATGTTGAGAATAATTGAGTCTTAAGTAATGCTTTAAGATTAGACACAGATTCAGCTTCTTTTAACTCGGGGAGTCTATTCCACAGAAAGGCAGAAGACTGAAGAGTACTGTGACCATTAGACTTTATGGTGACAGTAAGCGGGGAACAAGTAACACGCTGGACCCCAGGTGACTAGCTGGGGTGTATCAGGGCATAAGACTTTGTAAGTATGTAACCAGTGTTTAGAAATGAGTCATGAAATTTCAGAAAAATCTTATTTTTGGTAACTGACCTATTCAGGTAAGTTACCAACCAAGGGAAGAATCCCAGCTTCTTTCACTTGTATTATGATATGAATTATCCTATATTATGAGAAATAAATGTTCTTAATCATTTCTCAATTTCATTACCTATAGACATCATTCAATGTAATGAGCAGACTAGCTGACAGTTAGTACATGATCAAATTGAGGTCTCTAAAAGGCAGTCTTTAACATTGCGATTTTTTTTACTGCTCTACACGGTGGAGAAAAAGAAGTTTCAATGATGATAAAAATATATATATGAAACCAAATATAATAATATTTTCATGTTCAAAATTAAACATTAGTACCACATAATGGAGAAAATGCATTCATTTTTAAAGTTTTTAGTGCATTCAGTTAAATTCAGTTAACTTAAAGTGCATTCTGTTTAAAAAGTCACAATCAAACGAAGGAGAACCATAGGGAGGGGAACCATAAAACTATAACTACTACCGTCCACCATAAATGAGAAACATGAAGGCTTAAAGAATAAAAATTATCAACTTTTTCTCTAACAAGGTCATAATGAAGTGCCCACATTATGCCTAGCATCACCAGTAATCAAACACATTGCAACCTTCAGTTCTGTTTTAAACAACTGCTGCTCCTTTCTAATATTGGCCTACCTTTATACTTCTGAATTAACCAGACAGGATACTAATCAACTTGATGAATAACTTTGAAGTATCAAATAACTTGGAGAGAGTCTATAAGAACACTGCAATTAAAGCCATTTCATACATAGCAGTATTAGTTCACAGGAATGTTCGGCTGCAGATAATGTAACACAACATTCCACACTGCTAGTTGAAACCCCATCTCAATATCTTGTCCAAATGTTGAGATATATTTGATTGTAAATAACCTATTTTGACTGCTATACCCTTGACTCTTGCAGGGTCTGCTTCACAGTGATTTATGATGTCATTACTGCATATGTTGTTCAAAAGTTTTGCTCTCCATTACAATGTTCTTGTTGAATTGTCCTTGCAATGTGATACATTTGGAACATGTTTGATCTGTCAATGTTCTCTGTATTTAGAATTTCAATCATACAAAAAGCAACTTTTTGGTAATATAAGTTTCTTCTGTGAAGAAGTAAGCTACATTAATTTTACAAGTACAATATGAAAGCAAAAATGTTTTCAAATGATTTGCCATGATGGCACCATTCACCCTGATGTTCCCAGATGCATTCACATAAATCACCAATTTTTAAAAAAAAAATCAAAAAATAAACCACACAAAATGCTATGAGGATGCAGTTTTGACCGGTTAAGATGAATGATATTTCCCAGTAAGCTTTTCAGCCCCCTAAAATTTCCCCGTCAGTTTTGCCAAGTGAGTCAACTAACACAAAATATACAAATTACCATGGTGGATTCATGGTTGTTTTGAAAATCTCCAAACTAATGGAGTGATTTAAGATGAAAACTTTTCTCAGTTAAAACAAGTATGCAATTAATACTAGCAAGAATCAAGGGGATATAACTGCACCAAAAACCAAAGCATTCCATAGTAAGGTAAAATGGTAAAAATACAGAACTGGAAGAAAAAAAGACAGAAATGAAACATGAGGAGCAAAGAAAGCTCCATCCTCCTACAAGTACAAGAGGTTAGGGGTGGGTGGACACATTCGGGGTAATATCTCTCATGCCGTAAAAATCATCCTTCTAATAATATCCACCACGAGATATATCAGTAAAAAGAGAGAGAGGGGATGATGGGTTGGGTACATTAAGAGACTAAACCATGCACTCGAACATACCTGCTTTAGGTGGCTCTGAATATATTGTAGGAGGGAAGTGATCATTAAATATTATTCAAAATTAACAATCAAGAACTCATGATTATTACAACAACAAAAATAGTATAGTGTAACGGTGAAGCTATGAAAGTATGTTAAGGCAAGTGAAAAATAATACAAGGCTTATAGGCACTACATGGTTAATAATTGGTTTTATAAGATTCTTAATTTATGGTCCACCAGCAGCATTATGGACAATGTGACATCTTTATCTTGCCTCTGGTTACTACAAATATGATCAAACCTCTTTACCAACTGGCAAACAATTTACCTGGTTTACTCTCCGACCGTGGGGTCATTAGAAATACTTATCTAACAAGCAGAACAAACTTGATGAATCTCTTTAATAAGACCTTAAGATAATACAGGTTTAGACAAAATGCAAAGAAACTAGCACCAAGAGTGGTATGTTCTGCATACAGCTACAATGGTAGAAGATGGCAAATATGTCTCTTCTTCTACCAAAAAGAGTTATTAAAGCATAATAAGATGAAAGATGGCTTATATTGCAAGAATACAACCCTGTATATGTGGAATGGGTGAAGCTCATATCAGGAGATTCATGATGCTTATAGATAGGGTAGAGACGAATGACTGTGTGTGTTTGGGTAAACAACAGTGTATGAATGTATAAGAAAAGGCTGAAAACAGAGACTAATTACTCATTCCAGTACAATTTCAGTCAAAACAATTTAAGAAGATTGAATAATAAAGTGAAATGCACCAATGGTACATAATACTATTGAATAATCAACCCTCTTTTTTTTACCTCCTTCACAAGCGATGCTTGAGGGTATGTTTAGGTCTGAGTAATTAACATTCATATGTGAAGTTTAATGGTACCAGTCAAATTAACCAGAACACTGCGCCTTCACGTACAATTAGCAAGTTACTTTCCACATAACTATAAAATTGTTTGTTCTTTGGATTTTTAGTCTCTACATTCTGTTAATCATTTCATGTAAAAGTAAATAAAATACTATAGCTACCACCTGCAATTCTTTCAAAAGTCATACAAATATGCACCGTGGGTGGGGGTGGGGTGGGCTGGGGTAACACCCATGGAAGACAGCAACCCCCAAGGCATACACACATATCAGGAGAACCAAAAACAATTCCATGCATAGTAATGGATAGTCAAGACACTGCAAATTCATTTAATTAGAATTTAATCAAGTTAAGATTATTTTATTGTGACTTTGGACAGGATGTTGTGTCAACATGCAACATTTTGAGTTCTTCACAACAAACAGATTCAAGTTTGTAACCCAATTTGATGTTGATGAATGCTCCAATAGTATCTGATAAGAAGATGATGCAATGGTTAAAAATGATAGGATCAATGATGCTATAGCTCAGATACAGGGTACAGTATACTACTTAAGATATGTAGTATATTACTGATGAGGCTAGAGTCAGGAAGACATATTCTTTTCTGATTCGTTTGGACTGGACACTGATGGTAACTGCTAAATTTGGTTGGGGTAAATTATTTTGTCTGACCAGGGTTCCAACATGACCAGTGAGGAAACAATCAACCACATCACTGACCCCACCTTCTGGTGATCACAATGAATAGGTTTCAATCATAGTACAGAAAAGCCTAAGACATGATATTTCCAGTTTTGACCACAAATGACCTTTACCTGCAAAATAAGTACAACTTTCATGGCCCATCATCTGCTTATCAATGTGACCAGTTTGATCAGAGCAACAAAATCCCTAGGAGGAGGCTTTTATGTGCTTTTCATGGTTTGGACCCACTTTCTGGGCCCAAAGAACCTTTGACTTGAAAGTTAAGTGCACATTTTATGACCCACCTGACCTGCTGATCATTTTATCCAAAATCAAAATCAAACTAGGAGGACTAGGCAGTTACATGATTTTTATATTTTAACCCCTTTTGACTCAAATGATCTTTGACCTGAAAAATAAGAACACATTCTATAACTGACCACATGCTGATCTCTATAAATAATGTTGACCAAAGTCAAACAAAATCCCTAAGAGGAGCATGCTTTACATTTTGCCCAACTTTTACTACCAAATGACCTTGGACTTGCAAAATCAGTACACCTTTTGTGACTTGACTATCACTGCTGATCACCATCACCAAGTTTGGCCAAGATCAAACATAAACTCTAGGACGAGTAGGCTTTTTTGATATTTACTGTTTCAACTCTCATGACCCCAAATGTCCTTTGACCTACTATTTTTTATGAAACTGTTACCCTCCTTATTATATGTTACCGCTTCACCAAGTTTTATAAACATTCAGCAAAGGACCTGAGAGCAGTAACTTTTCAACCATTGCTGACAGACAGGACAGACACACAAATGCATTGACATGACATTAGCTCAACTAGTTGAGCTAAAATAATAACGGGAAGATAAAAGACAACAAAGAGAATGAGTAGGGACAGCACAAAGACAAAAGGAAAGTGCAAAAGTACAACAGAGCAGTGAAGAATGTAATCTACTTGTGGTCAGTCCCATCATTTCACCCAATATGTAATGTACAATGAGCAGACTAAACGGATCATGAGTTTCCGCCATTGTTGAAATGATTGTTTTCTTATGGTATTAGATTGATCTTTTTTGGCTAATATAATAAGTTTCTTCCATACTGCAATTTGAATATTGTGAACCTTTTTGGTAATCTACTGCCAATCACCTTGTCACTGCTACTAGTGGGATAGTCCTTTGTTAGTCATTTCATCTTTCAATTAGAGAATGTGGAATGGGTACTTTTTGGCAGTACACTGTGATACACCCAATCCCCCTATACATGCACACCCACAAAGGGAGGGGGGGTTGGCTACTCGCCCCCTTAATTACGGTAGTAAAATAACACATTTTGATTTCTTTTAGCTACTGACAACAATATAATCCTTCCATTTTTTAATTCTTTGTCAATATGTGTGGTTATTCCAACAAACATACATAATTCCAAAGCACATTTTTTCTATAGCTGAAGCTATTGTTTTTTTATTGGCGGACACTGTGGCAGAAACTAACAGTAACCAAGCCAGTAACCAAGGATACATTGAATGCAGAGCTATTGAAAGTATAAATACATGACAAGTGAATAGTTTATACTGCATATCAGCAAGCCAAATACTGTACCTCCTTTTGCAGGTTCTAGAAAAGAAAACAGGATTACCAAAGGAATGAAAATATGCAGACAATGTTGGAAAAGTGTATTTTTAAACTAGTACGTACTATAAACTACCCTCCTATTGTATGCCGTCAAAATAAATTATGTGAAACTGTTCTTGCCAGTATCATATATTATTATTTTAAGCAGCATTGGCTATTAGTCCTTAATGAGCTACATCTTTGTGGGAAAATTGTAACCACTTTTCCTTTTGCAAGCCTTACAAAAATTTATTATAGAAATGTTTTTAAATGAATAATTTTTGGAAAGAATAATATCTGCAGGACTAAAAGATTCTTTTTCACATTCTGCTGGTTTGGTCTCATATGTTAGAATATTATAATTTGGTCTTACACTCTACTCGACTATGAACTTATTCTCACATTTTGCTGGATTATGAAATTGTGTCTTACATTGTGCTAGACTAGCATATTGCATCTCCCATTCTGCTGGATTGTTTCTGCTATAACTATGAGATTCCATCGCACATTCTGTTGAATTATTAAAATTGCATCATATAGTCTGTTAGACTATGAGATTGAGTCTCGCATTCTGCTGGATTGTGAAATTGTGTCTTACATTGTGCTATACTAAGAGATATCTCACATACTATTGGATTATGAAATTGCATCATATATTCTGCAAAACTACGAGATTGTGTCTCGCATTCTGTTGGATTGTGAAATTGTGTCTTACATTCTGCTAAACTAAGAGATATCTCACATTCTGTTGAATTATGAAATTGCATTATATATTCTGCTAGACTACGAGATTGTCTTACATTCTGCTGGATTGTGAAATTGTGTCTTACATTCTGCTATACTAGGAGATATCTCACATTCTGTTGGATTATGAAATTGCATCACATAGTCTGCTAGACTATGAAATTGTGTCTCACATTCTGATTCTCGCAACGTCACACGCAGCATCTCTTTTAAGCTATTTTATTTCAACTAGCTTGATACTTTCCTGAAGTTC
>KN892967.1:639-13979 GCA_000934455.1 Apostichopus parvimensis | reverse complement strand
GTTTGATCAGATGCATTTTTGGGCCCCCTTTAACCGGCCCCAGGGGCCACATGCAGCAGAGGGACCACGGCAGACATCCACTTTTGGATATACTGGGTTTTTCCACAAATGTTCTAATACTCAGATATTGGTACCTCATTCGTTTGATCAAAGTGCACTGGGCTACCGGGCTATATTGGTGCTCTTCGCAATCCACAAGCTTGGCACGCACTCTACGGTGTTATCTCTAAGAAAGATGACTACGGAGTATGCCAGAACATAATATAGGATGAAATAATTGAGAAAGCATGGACTGAAATGAATAATTAATACTAACAGGTTGTGGCTACAGATTTGACCAACCAAGTCTCAACATTAGGAAAAATTACTTTATGCCACTGCAAATCACTTGTGTATGTACTGTATTTACAGTTTCGTGCAGTCTATTTCTGTCTGCAATTCAAAGTGCCAACAATTTCTTTAATGGTGATCAGCAGGAGAATTTACATTAAAAATGTATTATGAGAGATCATCTACCTCCTTTAAGATGGAGGAGAAGCCTTGTGATACTTTGCATAACCACAAGGATACAATAATAATAATAATAATTATAAATAATAATAGTACATAATTTTTATATAGCGCCAAACAAACTATGAAATAATTCTCGTAGCGCTTAACAAAATAATAACAATTATAACATATATGCTTTGGTGAAGAGATACGTTTTGAGTGCTTATTTGAAACTGCTCACAGTATTGCACATTTTTATATGTTCTGGAAGTGAGTTCCACAGGCACGGTGCACTGGATGCAAACGTTCTCAAGCTGTAAGTCTGTGTTTTTACTCTAGGGATGAGTAACATCAGTGATGAATTAGAGCGAAGTGAGTGTGTGGATGATGGTCGGAGCTGAAACAAGTTGGTGAGGTAGCTTGGTCCTACATTGTTTTGGTAAGTACTGTAGAATAATAATAATAATAATAAAACCCAGTGCTTATATACACAGTAGTGCCTTATCACAGCCGCAATCAAATAACTTTACAAATAACAAGGAGTAAAGGTAAACGATAAAAAAGTAAGTTAATCAGAAACAACGAGCACTGAAAATGCTACGCAATGGTACACAGTTATAAGTGAACCTTATAATTATAAGTCTTTTTAAGATTTTTGAAACACATTGATGTAAGAACTGTTATGAATAGCACTGTTCCCAGAAGGGTTCATTTGGGTTCAGGTTAAAAACTCTCCAACAAACTTTACTACTTTTTTTTTTTAATCATGGAACATCTCTTACAAATTGATTGATTTAGGTACTATTTTCTGGCCTTTTTGAACATGTAATGTCATATAGGGCCACCCAAGGACATTTTAATATAAGGACACTGAATACTTTTATCATCACTTTGGAATCGAACAAGAATTCGCTATGGAATCAAACTTCTTAAAAATGGACCATGTAAATAATATCAAATTTCCTACCCTGGTATGTAATTGTTGTTACTCAGCTAATTAGGACTTGGGGAATTAAAAAGACAGAACTTAGTAATTTACCTAATGTTGGTGGAGTAGAGGCATGAAAGTGACATGATGGTCATTTTCAATCAGGAAGCATCTGGCCCTGAGATCACTGTAATGCAGGATCATCATTTCATAGCTATGATTGGGCATTCTGCAAAATCCCAACAAACGAGAATCGCATGGATGGTCATGAATTGGTTGCGCTGCTTTGTATACTCTGCACAAATAAGTGTGATGGGTGTAGCTCTCAACTCGGACCACCGAACAGTATTTGTTGCATTTTGTGACATAGGCATTGTTAGGCCTCTACAATATATAGTAAAAGATTCAGAGTTTACTACAGGTACTCAATTAGTTTCCTCGTAGATTCTCTTTATAAGTTGAGCTGCAGGATTTTTCCCGGATCTAACCTTTTTCTTCAATTCTTTTATGTAGTTCTCAAATCTCCACGCAGAACAGTTGTCGAGGCAGCCAAATTTTTAACATCGTCAGCAATGTGGAGGAGGCCATTTACATCATAAACAGCAAATTCCTGACCATAGAGTTCACATCCCCTCTTAACGAAGTATTTCAACAATTGGTGGGCATAGTTAACATGTTCAGCTGCCAGCTTGGTAGACACCAGGATACAGATTGCAGTGCTCATTACCAAGAAAAGATGATAGTGATCACAAGCTAGCATATTCTTCAAAACGAACCGCCCAGTATACAAATTGTCTACATTCGGTGGCTTTCCAACGATCATCTTCATTTAGGCCCCTTGGTTTTCTAGCAAAATCACGAGGCACGTTACCCTGCATGTTGACCAACCGAGCACTAATATGTGTAATGTGTGTAGCTGATAGTCTCCCTTCTCGCTGTGGGCCTCTCATCGTATATCAGCAGCAATTTTCTCACTACACCCAAACATACCAAATGCATGTAGTCTAGTGGAAAGTTATCATGTCTAGTTCCAACAATTCAACAAAGGGAGAAACTTCATGGTGGTGTTCTTCCTGCTGATGAGATCGAAATGTTTCATTGGTTCGCAAGATCAAATTGTCAACCAAGGGATATGTGACCCTCCCAACATATACCCCTTTTTGAGTACATCGATCACACCCAAAATACCCAGAATGCTGTTTACACATTTTACCATTGCCCTTGCTGGAGTGTCACAAACCACACATTGCAGTGCTACCCCTGATATGTAATTCCTTCTTTTAAGGCGTGGTTGATCTCTGCTATGGAATCTGCCAAGAAATCCAAATTAGATGGCTTGGATTGCCCTATCCCCACACTAATGGGGAATACATTAACCGGATTTAAGTTTACGATACTACACAAAACTGGCAGCCACTGCATTTGCTGCTTTTAAACAATGGAAATCCATCGATATTAATGTGCAAATTGAGTTGGTCAATCTGATCCAAGACCGCAACCGAATAACCCATGAACGTTTTAGTAACCATTTCGCGCAAACCGAAGTTGAAATATTGCATGTTTGAAATGGACCGAATAATAACTTCTCGCGGTGTCTAATAACAAAGTGCAAGAAGAAAGTGGAACTTCTGGGTGGTCATTCTCGTTCAATATCCTAAGTATACCATCAACTGTAGTACCTTTAACATTACACGAAGTTGCCCACACATGAACTTTATCAACAAACGACTCTTCGGTATCAGATTCACTACATGATGGTGTATCAGAATATTGAGATTGACATGATCAGGAACCACTTTGTCATGTAGGCTTACTTGTACGTCATCATTGTTATTTACTACTTCGAGAGGTGCGTGTTGAGATGAGGAGCAGGCCAGATCATTGTAGTCAGTATTAAGGTCAGAAGCTGTGATCAGTGCTGTCATCATTTTGCATCCTTTTCCTACTCATCCATAGTTTACTGTAATTCCTACGGTTTTCTCTCTTGCGCTTTGTGCTCATGATGTGAACATAGGCCTACAGTACAGTACCTTCAAGAAATTATTTAAGGTTAAGAATCTTTGCACCAATTAGCACAGCTGTCCTAATTTGTATATTTACGTCTTTGTTAATATACTCAGCTGGGAATTGAAAGCCGTATCGGCTGGAAAACGATGTTCTAAAATGGATAGAGAATGGTATAGTGTAACAATGCTGTTGGATCAAACAATTTGTTTTCAATTTCGCTTTTTCCTATTCAGAATCATTTTCACTGTACGCCTACTCAAAAGAGCAATTCCATGGTAAGTTGGTAACAGTTGGAAAGTGAATAACCTCCCTTTCCAACGGTGAATGCATTTATTGGGTAATACAAATGCATTTGCTAAGCCTTAGCTAAGCCCTCCATAGAGTCTAGAGACAAAATATTCAAATTATCTAAGCCCTTGAATGCATTCGCTCAGCCCTCTAATCTATAGAGACAAGATATTCAAATTAACTATGCCTTCGAATGGAAAGAATAAGCATTCAAATGCTGAAATTAGTACATTGATGAATGCACTCATTGTGGAGATTTAAATTTTGTCAGTACCTATAGGCCTCAACCCACACAGCGATTATGGTATAACCATATATATAATCGTTTTATAGTACCCACAATCATTCCCCCCCAAAAAACAGGACAAATCTCGGCCCTCCCCCTATCAGTATCAATATTGTGATTTTAAAGTAGCCCTAAGGGCTGACGTCACTTTCCGACATTCACCGGACTTTTGCTGGTGAAAACAGACCAATCTGTAGAAAACGTTCAGTTATTGTACTTTGTAATTAAAAAAGAAATTTTCTTGACTTTCTTGTTGCTAAAACGATTAGTGTTCAGTGACAGATAACAACTATACAATTATTTGATGTTTAAACAAATCTCTCTGCTCTGCTGATCAAGTTAGGCCTAGGTGCAATCAGTAACGTTAGACCTTTTGTATTCACCAGGTTGACACAGTTATCGTGGTAACAGCATTGTTACGTAGAAGTCCGCCCTCGGCCATAGGTCCCAGGCTATAGGCCTAATTTGCACTTTAACTAGGTACTAGGGTCCCGGTAGATTTACTTGACAAGTTAAAAGGTATGGAAACTTGCCGATCAAGATGTGAATTGAATGATAACAGGGTAGGGCTCCGAGGGACTAGCTGAATTGGTACTTCGCCTACAATCCTTGACAAAATAGATGGGACAAATTCGGCCAAATATTAATATGATTCATCCCCGGCCTCCCACCCGTCTCATTCAATGTTGGCTAGCCTAGGCCCAAATTTTTTGTAACTTTCATAATTTATGTCTGCTACACTGATCTATACAGGTATTTTTAATGGCTGAAAATCCCCTCTTGTTACAGTATACATGTTTAAACTTTGTAAGTTTGTATCTTGCCTAGTGTCCATCATACAGTTCATGACTTCAAGCATGGGCTATTAAAGTTAGGCTAAGCTGCTAAATCCTTTGTAATTCACAGAGATGCTCCTCGAGCTCCTAGGGCCTCTGCTAACATTAAATTAGGCCTAGCCCAGGTCTAATTTGTTAGCCCTATGTAACCTACAGTAACTTGTTAGGCTACTGTACTGTGTTAGGCTGGGTACTGGGTAGGCATAGTCCTTGATCCGGACGTTGATTCCATTACACTCCATACTATCGTCCTTGCACGGAACACCTAAATACAAACTAAACTTAGCCTACACTGTAGCATTACTAATTTACTAAAAATAAAACGACAGTATGTTGCACAGAACCCGATAAAATTGCAATAACTGTTATATCATTTTATTCCTGAGAACACGAAACCTTGGAACATGAGCGGCGATCATGGGGGGGACATGTATATATTTACACAAATTTACACAAATATTTTAGGTGGGGGGATATAGTATCTAATATCCCCCCAATATTTGGTGGAATAGTTTTTTTTTGGTGGCTATAATAGAAAATAATGCGTGAGATTATTTATCCAAATCATATTTGGCGGTGGCTAAAACTTCGTCCAACACATACAACATGGGGTAAATGACTCTTCGTGGTCGTTTCTGTGACCTGTGACCGTATAGCAAGTTGTCACTCATGATTATTATCATGTCTGTACATCTCTTTTGTATGAGTGTAAGTACGTACAATCATATATATGATCCACATCGATATGGGTTTTCCATTTGGCCTGTCTCCTAGAAGATTTCTAGCCAAAGGAGCGTAGCCAAGGGGGGTGGGGGGCAAAGGGGGCAACCACCCCGCCTCGAGCATATTTTTTGTATTTTTTTAAGGTATCGCTAGTAATTTTAAAATAGAAAATGCTTAGATGCAACTGACAAGGCCTGGGAAGTGCCATTTCCAGCGATCCGGGAGGCATTTTCGGCCAAATTTTTCTTTTACGCTTCGCGCCAACTCATGGTGGCGCTACGCTTAGATAGTTTGCCTACAAGCTTCGCCCCTCCTTTGGCAAATTCCTCGCTACGCGCCTGTCTAATCGTGTCACAATTTGTTACTAAATACCACCAAAACACGTCACAGACTTTCATCGAAAGTAGTTTCGAAATAAATTAAGACGGACCACATCCGTAATGAAATTTGGTTTGCCGAAAAAAAAGGAAAATAGGGCTGTAGCAACCTGCAGTAACCATATAAACAATATATATATATATACAAAATATCACGAAGCGGGCGAACAATTTTGGGGATGAAAGTTGCTACGCGCCTGCACCCAAGCAAATGTCCCCCCCAATATTTGAAACAAATCACCGCCCGTGCCTTGGAATATACCTATTTTACAAGATTACCAGCTTGACTTGGTGTTGAAAACATTCTTCAATTACAATTACAGTACCGGACTGTTTCCAACGTGTTTCCTATAATGAGTGGTATCGCCGTAGTCCACATAAAGACAACAGATGAGGACACCATACCTGCAGAGTGTGACTTAAAAGAGGTTGTTCAGCGTGAAGTCACCAGAACTTAAAAATAAAATAATAAAAAACGTTCTTGAATGTCTACACTCTACACCCCCTGCCCTCCCCTAAATAAATGTCCCGCACAGCCGCACTTGCACCCATTTAGTCTCAATGGTCTGTTACCCAAAGGCCCACACAACACATGACTGATAAACACCAAATTATTTTTTCAACACATAATCCTATCCGGCCAGTAGCCGGGGGGGGGGGGGATCACTAGAAAAAATCTCACACCCTACCAAATTTATAAATTAAATATTTGATTGTACCCTGATCTGATCAAATATATATTAATGAAATTATAATTGTGCCCAGCTTTCACATTACAATGTCAACTTACCTTTTTAACCATTTTCATTTAATGAAACAAACTTTAATTTCAGGTTTGACTGACCGATGAGAAGAAGGAAATCCTCCCACATTATCTTAGTACAGTACTTGAATAAGTCATTAGTAGTTTTAATTTTTTTCTCATTGCATGTTCGACTTAGATGGTACTGCTGCCACGCCAGGGATAATTGCGACTAGCTTGGACCCCAGATACAATAATTTGCAGTTCCTGTTACCCACCAGGCATCAAGTAGTTCAAAGAATACTTCAGGCAATTCTCATAACTCTGTGGAAATAGGGGTGTACCGGGTATCCAGTCCGGCTGGACTATCCAACCGGATAAAGAAAAAAAATGACCTTTGAATTTGAACAACATGTTCCTCAGGAACTTGAACATTACGTTAATTTTAATGAAAACTCGCCAAACTGCTCTCAAAATTAGTGTTCAAACGATTAACCTAATCGGAATCGGCCCGATTATTGCATAATCGGAACATAATCGGAATCGGTAAAAATTACGTGGAATACCAGTTATGTCATACCGATTATTCAAAAACATATGGAAGGTGAAAATATCATGATTCAAAAACATGTGGAAGTTGAAAATATCAACTGATGTATTAGGTTTGTTCTTTAACTACGAAATATTAAAATAAAGACACCCTCTAAACGTCTTTCACAATGTAATTTCATCAAATTAGGCTGCCAGGGTTGCCGATTTTGCTTCCCTCGTGGTTAGTGACTTCATATTTCTCGGCACAGTAAGCATGGCAGCAATACCAATTCCGCGAATTAACGAATGTGCTGGACAGGGTCGGAAATAAGCGGGGACGACGGGCGATTCGCCCTCGCAAGTGCTAAAAAAGCCCTCCTAAAGCACAATTACGAGTGCGAAAAAGAAAAAAAGATATAAGAAAATCGCCCTCGTTATATCAGGTGTCTGTGTAAAATTAATTGTGACATGCGTTTGCTTTAGCTAGGAATTGCAGTTGCAGCGCGAATCGCGCAAACAGTTCTCACATCCCGCATCAAATTTGAATCAGTGCGGGAGGGTCGCGCAAAATCACCGGGAAGTTCCCGTGGCATTACAGCCTCCGTCCGAGAAGCATTTTCAGTACCAGCGAAAATAACCTAAAATCCCCACAAATCTCCGACCACATGGTAGCCTTATTTCACACTAAGTCAACTGCATGGAAATCTTACCTTGCCATCTGTTTATTCGCTCTAGTTGTGTCGCAAATAAAAATAAAAATATCCATGGAAAGTGCAATCTTCGACCACATGTTAGCCTAACAACCACACTAAGTCAATGGGAAATGTAGCCTAACCATCGGTTTGCCAAAAAAAAAATGCGTAGCTTAGTTTACAACTTTAAATTTGCTGGAAATCGGCATTTGTTTGGAAGGTACTGTATGTGCTATGTCTTATAGAGGGAATGTTATATTCTATATTGGAGTAGTTTCTAGTTGTTATTATTTCTTTACATCAATCTGGTATTACATTTTAGAGTAATTTTAAACAAGTTACGATGGTACAATTTGCTTTTCAGTTTGATTGACCTAAGCTTACATTTACTAATTGAACCTGAATGGAGTTAAAAAGGTAACGAATAGGTATGTTTAACTTCAAGTTCGTAACATTTCTATTTGTTCATAAACGGTATAATACTGAAAATAAGTACAAAATAATGTCGGAATGAAGGCAATATGTAATTAAAATTTACACTTTGGTAAAGATTGAAGATGGATGGTTTGTCTGAGATACTTTTTGAGATGGATATTTTGAGTAACTATTCTTGGCCCATTTCAAGCCATTAACAGGTGACATTCACATCGAGGTGGTTAGGCCATTCGCTTAGCACAGTGCTGACTAGGTAGGATGTCATATTTCCGTATTTTGGAAATTCAAAAAAAACTTTTTTTTTTCTTTCCGAGAAACTCCAGAGGTTATTTGGTACATACAAAAGGAAACCTTAGAGCCTTGTATTACAACTAAGCAAAAAGAAATAGGGCAAAATCACAACAATAATTGTTTCTGTCAAACTTTATTGCCGATTTCGTATAAACGGGATATTTCTCATTTTCAAATAATCGGAATCGGAATCGGAATCGGAATCGGTACGATTATGAAAAAAATAATCGGTAATCGGTATTTTCTGTTATGCATAATCGTTTGAACACTACTCAAAATCAACACTTTTACCAATCAACCACAATTTCAGTGAATGTAATAAATATATTATGAATTAAAGATAAAAACTAAGGCAGTATATTGTGGATATTCATTCCCTACTAACTTTTGGCGGCCATTATAGTCTGCCGTCTGAACTAAGCAACAATGGACGTTGTTGGCTCGATGTAATTATAGTGTACACCTGTTTTCAACAACATGTACCCTAACCAACGACACTAAAACCAACTGTTTGTTTTTTTACTGTACTAATAATAATCAAATCGAACAGTTATAAAGGATTAAAAATAGAGTGACAATATCTAAACCCAAACCTGTAATATAATTACACCCACATGTTCTTTACAATGATTAACCAAAATCAGTTAGGCCTAGCCTACACATTATTAATATTATTCAAGCCCCAATGTTTTCCTGTACTAAAAGTACAATATTTTCCCTAAAATATTGAAACTTTCACAATTGATGTCTGCTAAGCTGATCTAATAAAGGGTGAATTTTGTTCCATTGAGGTATTTTTTGAAGGTTGAAAATCCCCTCTTATTCTCTTATGTGTCTGAACTTCGCAGGGTCCATCATACGTGATTCTAGGCTAGGCCTAACGTGAGTGTTAGTGGTACACCAAACGATACTGCTATAAGTATAAGCCTATACTTTAGTATGGTAAGCTGATTTTGCATTATTTATGAAAAATACAAGAAACTTACCTGATTACTTCTTGTTTTCGTTAGACTTAATTAGTCCTAACTCCTGATGAAAAGTATCGGCCTGACTTTAGAATCCGTACCATATGAATGTGATAGCTTACTTCGAATCGGCAGAATAATAAACAACTGTATAATCCGGTGCTCGCATTGAATAGGTGCGTCGCGTGAATGATTCGCTTGACTGGATTAAATGGGTAGAGTTATTATTAAAGGGGTAGCGTTCTTATTAAAGGGGTAGAGTTATTATTAAAGGGGTAGAGTTATTATTAAAGGGGTAGAGTTATTATTAAAGGGGTAGCGTTATTAGGAAAGGGGTAGAGTTCTTATTAAAGGGGTAGAGTTCTTATTAAAAGGGTTGAGTTATTATTAAAGGGGTAGAGTTATTATTAAAGGGGTAGAGTTATTATTAAAGGGGTAGCGTTATTAGGAAAGGGGTAGAGTTCTTATTAAAGTACTAGAGTTCTTATTAAAGGGGTAGAGTTATTATTAAAGGGGTAGAGTTATTATTAAAGGGGTAGAATTCTTATTAAAGGGGTATAGTTCTTATTAAAGGGGTAGAGGGGGTAGAGTTTCAAATGACAGTCTTTAGTTATTTTATTATTAAAGGGGTAGAGTTAAAAGGGATACAATGAGTCAGAGAATAACATTCTGAATTTAATTTATTATTTAACATATAACATATAACAACTTAAGACGGGAATACAAATAGAAATAAATATTGACATGCGATAAAATACAACTGAATTAAAGGGTTCCTAAACGGACGGACTGTGCCACGTGCTGTTGTAAACAGAAGAAACGGAATACAGGAACTGAATGAAATGGTCCAGACCTTTATGCTTTACCTGCGAACGCCACAGATGCTCGGCCAAGTAGCCATTCATATGGGCATGTTTTGATCCATATGCAGGTAAGCTCTTTTTGGCGTGCAGCCACTCATTCTCTATGTGGTTCGTACACGCTCCTGTTTCCGCGTTTACGAATTCCACAGAATGATTGACCTTGAGATGAGTATACCCCTCTTAACTCAGGCAATCATAGGCCTTCCAGCAGTCACTGTGGATGATAGAACTGGGCCTAATCCACTTTTTGATGAGTGTAAGAAGGGTATTCTCATCTTTTTTCTCCACTGGCACCATAAACATTTTGCCCCTGTCTTCCACCTCTCTGCCTCCAAAAACCCACTGTCCATCTTGCATTCTCCCGCGATTATATTTTCGCTTGCCAAACTTGCTTTCGTCGATTTCGACATGGATGCCGCTTCCACCTATCTGTGAACTGGTGTTCAGAATGACTTCTTCGCAAACTTCTCTGGCAAAATAAGCCCAGTCCACACATGTGGTAGAAGAAAGCCCCAGCTCGTGCTCCAGGAAATCCTGTGGTACTTTTCGACTCCACCAGTAGGTGAATTGGAGGAGCTCTTTGATGGTCAGGTTTGACTTCTCAAACCAGGAGTTTTTCCTCACGGACATGGTGTATTGGTGAACCAGTGGTTTGCTCGAACGACATCTCCATCTATGTACGTGAAGAGAGATATTAAAATAATTAAATAGAGGTTACGAAGATATATTCACAAATATCCAAGCCCCATTTAAAAATGCTCACCCCATCAAAAAGAGCGCCCTCTTTTAGCCTGTCGGATATCGGATGGTACGGATTTTAAATTAGTACCAAAGTATCAAAGACTGGATTATTCACAGACTTGAATGTGTAATTCTTACTGCAGTAACAAGAGCAGTACAGGCTTGAGTTGAGCTTTGAAGTTGATGAATTTAAATGGCAAATGTGGTGCATGCAGTCGACTTGTGGTAATGGCTTAAAATTTAGCGCGTACAAGATTTTTCCCACTTTGATAAGTCCAATTGACCAATCAAATTCCTGGAATTCATACATGTGACACTTTTTCAATAACTAGGTTTGAATCTTTTTGTTCTAATTACTGATTATGAAAGGATACTCCATTATCCCTTGGAAACCCAACCAAAACCTATAACCCTTATCCTGACCATGATTTTGAAACAAATTTTTAAGTATCCAAAATGTCTTAACCAGGGCCGGATTTAGGGGGGGGCAGGGGTTCCAGGCCTCAAGCTTCCCACCAACAGGGGCCTCGCACCAATTATAAATATTATGATATAACATTTTAAGAAAATATTATTGAAAATTTTCAAGATATTTGTGTGATGCAAATCGTAATAAAAAGTTTTTAAAACATTTTTAATATAAAAGTTTATCAACATATTTGAATAAATTTGAGGATGCAGGCAATGTTTCTTTTTACGACCTTTTACGACCTCAAAATGTTATGATAATGTTATGTGTTTGCTGGGTAAGCACCAAGGTTTGGGCCTATCCAGAATACTATGTGAGGCAACAAGTTAGTGTCAGTAGCCTAATGTAGTCCTACTTTAGTTCTAGGTCTCACTTTGGTATCAAACAATGAATTACACAACTTTACAAGGTAGGCTAGGCCGCTAACCGAGGGTAAAACATGAATAATCCCATGACTGGTGTGATCTATTAATGTCATGGTGTGCACTGTTATATGTTAACTTAGCAAGTGTTAATAAGGCTAACCAAGGGCATAGGAACCGGGGGGGCTGGGGGGGGGTGCCAGCCCCCCAGTGAAAAATATGGGGGGGGCGGAAGTATCATTCGGGAAAAAAATTTCATTTGGAGCATCAAATTGCATCTAAGGCCAGGTGAAAATGCAAAATTATTTACAAAATGGAGTTGGTGTTGAAGTGTGCTATATTGCACCAAATTGCATCTGAGGCCACCTGGAAATGCAAAAAAAATTCCAAAGGGGAGGGGGACACCCCTTCCCCAGGCCGGCCATCAGTCTTCAGCCCCCCACTCAAAAGTACCTTCCTACGCCACTGAGGCTAACTCTTTTACGACCCTGTCCTAGTGTAACGTTAGACTTAGAGTTAGACTCTACCTAGTTAGTTTCTGAACTGCCATTGCCTACGCTAAAATGAGCCTGCCGAACGTGTGTTAGGCCAACGCTATAGGCTACACTAAATCGTTAGGCTAGGTAGGTTACTTAGGCTCATAAGAGTCATACAGTAGTCATACTAGCTACACTTTTGTGTCATTTTCCCAATAGATTGTTAACATACCATAAACAAAATATCTACCCACGAGAATAAATCAAAGGATGAAGTGGGCGCCACCAATTTATTATTGAATAAGAAGGAAGTGGTCGATCAAACGTCAGTCATCCAATTTAAGAGGTATTCGAGTCAAGTCTTCACAATTATCTGACGCGACAACGATGGGCGTGCAATCAATTTTTTCTGCAATGTGCGTTGATTATACACAGTGCATATAACTTCCCACTAAACCACAGCTGGCAGTAGAATTCATATCATATAAAAATCATATTCGATGAAACATGCTCTGTTTGACCATATGTACGTCTGAAACAATTATTTATACTAAATATAGTGAATGACCGTAATATTGTATGGTACATAGTATCGAAAATAGTTATCTAAAGTAGAAATAATGTTAGCATTTTCTCAACCTCCACGGGGTGGGGTCTAAGGGGAAATTTTTTGCATTTCCAGGTGGCCTCAGAAGCAATTTGGTGCAATATAGCACACTTCAACACCCACTCCATTTTGTAAATAATTTTGCATTTTCACCTGAACTTAGATGCAATTTGGTGCTCCAAATGAGATTTTATTCTCATTTGGAAATGAAAAAGGGGTTTTCTGACTT
>KN892966.1:52332-73509 GCA_000934455.1 Apostichopus parvimensis | reverse complement strand
GGGGGGGGGGTGTAACAGCAATTCTTTTGAATGCAGATGGTGTCTAAAAGTTCTGCTTGCTGCTGTGTTGGTGTTTCATATAACACTTGATGAGGTGTCTGTCAAGGAATTTGTAAAGCAATCTGGCAATTATGAGACAATCTGCAGCTGTTTAGAGACTGCCAAGAGTCAAGTTTTATAATCCCCTTATTGAATTTCTTTCTTTCTTTTTTCTTCGTTATAGCTACAAGAAACAGATGGAAGAAATGCAGAAGTCATTCAATAAGACAGTCACTACTCTGACTGAGAAAGTAGTAAAATCACAAGAAAAGGTCAGTAAACCCTACCTTATCCACCAACCCCTCACCCCCCTCAACCCCCCTGCCAGCTCCCCACACACACCCCAGCCAAAAAACAATACTATTGACAGGCTATATTGCAAAACCAAAACAAATAGAGATGTTTGTACCTTTAACAGACTTTGGAAAAACAGCACCTTTTTTTTGCATCGGTCTTGGTCAATTTTTCGGCAGTATAAGTCAGATTACTGTGCAGTTAATTTAGTCTTAAAGGAAGATGAAAGCTTCAGAAATTATGCAGAATCCAATTGACCACTTAACATTATTACTCACGAATCTAATATGAAAAGCTAATGTGGGTGGTGAAAATTATCATTACATCAAAATGGAAAATGATTAATCTCTTGCTAGTTATGGTGACAAACCTGGGAGGTTGTTTTAGTTCATTCAATAGTCAATATATTCACAGTAATTGTTTTGTAGGTTTGGGTAAAAAAACACTGCTGGAAGCTTTTTCGCAGCCAACTATTTTTGCCAATTAAATTTTTTCAGGTTAAACATTTTGCATCTGTCTGTATACTTTTAGTACCCCACAATATTAAACTATAGGCACTGCTGTATGTGTAAGAGCAAGGGTGGGCAACCTTTTTGAATGAATGGGCCAGATATAAGGAGTGAAAAATTGACTGGGCTGCACCTAACTAAAAACCTGTTGATTTCAAACCTTTGATTCCGAGGACTTTCAAGCAATAGGGTGTGTGTACTTAATCTGTATTCACAAAAACATCATGTCAATACAGTACAGTTGATAATTAATGGGGATAATAGGCCTACCTAACACCATCCTTAGTGCCGATAAATTCTAAGCAGCTAGCTTGTTTTTTGTGATGATGTTAAATAGATTAATTTTTTTTCTTTTTCTTGAGACATCTCACGTGCCGCAAAAAAATCACTGGCGGGCCGCTTGTGGGCCGCGGGCCGTAGGTTGCCCACCCCAGTGTTAGAGAGATATCTCCGTTGATATGACATCGATTCAGCTCGGCTGCAGCAGGGTTTTGCAGCCTCTGCAGCTTTTTATGTTGTGGGCACTGTGCCTGAATCATTTGATATAAAGTCAGTTTTTTATTGCTCTGTTCTTACAGCATACAACAAACACAGCAGACATCAGCAGGATCGACGGACAAGTCGAAGAGCTCACCGGCATCGTCTCTTCAATATCTATCAAGATTGAGGGCATTCTTCAAGAGGTAAAATACCTGATCCGTAAAATTCAAGGAAACATCCAGTAGCTGGTTTTAATAATCGTAGTCAGTGTCTCACCAGATTCACTAAAGTCATTTCCCAAATTATTTATATGTGAAGCGGGAAGCACACATCCGAATGCAACTAGAATCAATTTATCCGTTACCATGGAGAATCATGGATATGCAGGCTATACTGCATATTGCTTAATTACGTCCAGGACCGATCAACTCTTTTGCCAGTTTTAGGTCCTGTCAGCTTTGGTCGATGAACTCAACTCTTAGCATTTTTCTGACTGGCAGTTGGCAGTCGGGACCATGACTGCCCATCTTGGAGAAATGTTTGCAACGAAAGGGGACTACTTTTGCATTTGTCCTATTCTTACATTTGACCTACTCGAGCAGCAATTGTTAACAGATGACAGTCCTTCAGTGGGCGCTATCAAATCAATTGTTAATTGTGGCAAATTCAGTTGTAATGCTGCGGTGCTTTAAAGACTAAGGTCATGAAAATTGAGTTAGTCAGTTCTTTTCAGTTTACGAGCGGCTTAAATTGTTTTCTTTCGTACAAAGCAATCAGCTGGTAGTTAGCCTCAGTATCAAAGAGCTAGTCTTAATGATAAACAAATAATTTCAGTCCGTGTCAAAACCTTCATTTTCTTATATTTTCCGATACTTATTATTTTATGGCGGTCATTTGGTTGACATTCTGCTCTCTTTTATATCTTGCTTAGGTTATCGAACGCCATCTCTTCCTGATGATCTGCGAAGTGCTCTTCTTCTGTTCGCTGTTCATGATTTGCGTCCGCCGGGAGAGGAACCAGCTCCGATTGGCCCGCGCCATGTACGAACACCACCTTGACGCACCACAGCGTAGAAATACCATGTGTGCATCCAACCCGTCTCAGCATAGCCCTAGGGGTTCCTTACGTAGAGGAGGAACTCTAAGACCCAGTGGTAAGTTTTGAGAAGGGCAATATGCCAAAACCTAACTTTAATATTGCTGTTTTTTAAATTTTATCCTGTGCATCTGCTTGTGTATGTATGGGTGTGAAGTGCGACAAGGAAACAGGATAAGTTTGATAATACTATAAGGTTGACCCTGGTACTGGGTATGCAGACTCCTCTTTCTTATAAGGATAAGAACCCCTTGTGTTTCTTGTGTATGGGGAAGGTCAAAAGAGGTCAACAACTTGAAAGCTTGTAGTTAGTACAAATGACAAAGTGAGAGATACATGGGGCATTACATAAGCAAAATCACGCACTTAAAAGGCAAGCTCGCACATCATGCCTGCTATAAGCAAAATCACCGAACCAGATAAGAAACTGGTTGGTAATTTTGTACATGTACATGGAAACCTGTAATGTGTAACTAAAAACTCCTCACAGGAAATTACGTACAGTACATGCAAGCCATCAGTCTTCAAGAAAACTCATTTAATTCTCTAAAACTTGGTATCAGGATGTTGCCGTTTCATGCAGAAATTTTTGCATCTAGGTAATTACACATCAGAGAAACCTGTTCCGTTTCTGTATCTTTGTTTCTTCAAATAATTACTCTGATGAATAATTAAATTGATATACTTTTATTTCCTTTCTGTTTCTCAGGTAGTCTTGATGATCTGCTCATTATTGGACCAACCACACCCCTCAGGGAGGCAATGAAAGTGAGTTTACTTTCAACTCTGTCCGAGTTAATCGATTTCCCTTTAAGATTGTGGTGAGCGAAGAAATGCTCGTATCGTTATACTCACTCGAGATTAGTGGGGGGAAGGTTAAAGGGGATGCTTTTATTGGAAGATGGGTTTCTTTAGTCCTCCTCCACTCTCCTGTGATACTATGTTTTGGTATATTCAAGTAAAATGTACACTGAAACTGAAGAGAGGCTAAGACTCTAGTTGTCTGCACTGAGCAATTTAATTGTTATTAATATTTCCATAGAAATAAGATTGAGCCATTGCTTTGTTTTGATAAATCATACATTTATTCCCAATTCTTTACAGGCTAATTCTGGCCACCAGACCAAGGTTAAGCCAAAACACAAAACAGTCATTCAAGCTCGGACCAACGGCTCTCTAACGGATCTGACCCAGCAGAAACAACCAATGAAAACTGCCAAGAGAAAGATAGACTCCTACTCAACTGGTAACGTAGCCAATCCTGCTGGGATCATTTTTAACGGCTCATCAGAACTGAAGGAAGAGTCAAAGTCCGATTCCAAGATCCTCAGTAGGCATTCGCCGGAGACTATTGGAGCTTTGAATGGCTCCAGCAACTCAAAGCATAAAAAAGTACAGAATGGGTCAAAGGTCAAGAGATAATACTTCAGATAAGTCACTAGCTTATACATATTCATGAAGATTGAATATGAAGGGAGTCCAAGTACACATCTGCTATATATTCGTATTCATGAAGTTGGAATATGGAAGGTTCAATAAGAAAACAGCAGAGTAGTACAGCAAACGCTAGGAAGTCAACAGCATTTGTGTAGGTCAAAGGTCATTTGATAAGGATGAGTCAGCAAACTGCCTACTTACTACATTATCATGGAGATGGATTGCCCGAGGTCAACTCAGTATCTTTGGACAAGTCGTGCCAGTCAGGTACAGCAAAGTGGGTCAGAGGTCAGCGGCAGATGAGTCAGGGAGGAAACGTGTCAAAGGTCAGACGCTGAAGGGGTTGCAACATTCCTGCAGCCAAACTGCATAGGAAATAATGTCTTGTGTTCACTGCTGGTCTGTCTGCAGAGATAATCTCTATTGTTTGATGTTGGGTCAGCCTTGCTGCGACATGGGTATGCAGGGGCTGCAGCTTTTTTTTGTTCTTTTTTTTTGGTGGACATTGTGCCTTTAATGATTTAATTGGTATATGTTCATAAAGATTGGAACTGTTAGAAGTATTATGTAATGGCATAGGTCAAAGGTGAAGTTAAAATGACATGCTCGTAAAGACCACCAGCTGACAAAGCATCAAGTCTTTTGTTACCATACATATTTATCACAGGGAGGTCTCTTTAAAAGCATGAGATGAATGTGATAATAAAGCAGAAAAAAAAAAACAATCTTTTGAAGTCTGGGTGTGCTAAATTTCACAGTAATTCCAAAAAAAAATCCTATTATGCAGTAAGGGCTAAGTTAATTTTGTTAAACGAATAAATTATAAGAAGAAATAGATTATATAATTTATGCTAGAAAATGGGTAATGGATATGGTTGTAGGATTGTTTTCATGATATACTGCTGTTCTGGTTCCCTTTCTATTTAAGGTTGACATTGAGTTCTGTTTAAAATAACTGGTTTCGGTTGTTTAAGGTGTTAGGCTTGTGTGCATCTTAAAGATTACAGTTAATTTATTCCACAGTCGAGTTCTATGGATTTTAATAATTTGCACCTATCTTTGTAACTGAAAAACCAAATATTAGTTGCTATGGAAACATTTGAAGTGTCATAAAAAAAAAATTAAAAATCTTCTTGCGTATCTATCAGAAACTTCTGTCGTCAAAAAATTGTAAAATTATGACTTATGGTTGTATTAATCTGCAACATTAATGTGAACATTTTGAAAACAGAACATATATATTATTGCAAAATGTATTTAATGTTCAAGTGCTAAGAGATCATTAATTTGTCCATATACAGGATTTTTTGAGTATGATCTGTAGCAATTCAATAGTTTTACACCCCCCAAAAAAATGTTAGATTAATTGTGTTTAGACTTGAAGATTTTTAAATTTACACAGCCTTTAAACCTTCCATAAATAAAACCTTAACTAAATCTGTTCAATTTATGGTGCTATTAATTTTCAAATAGATTTATGAGTTAATGTTAGTATGTGGAAGAGTTGTATTTTATGATGCAGGTATATAAAAAATATTTTGAAAAATGGCTGCCATTCTTTTGAAGTATGTTGGGATATGTAAAGCTTTGGTTAACATTCCACAGTGAAAATTGGTATTAAGTGGTAGCTTTATTCTGGGGAAATATTCTAGAATGTTTACCAAATTCTTGCATAATTACTGTTTAATTGCAAAACATTTTGTGGTAGCACTTCATGTTGTTTACTTATTTTTGACAGTTTTCACTTACATGTGTGATGAAAAAGAAAATGATATTTTCTGCCAAGTTGTGTTATATCTTTCAAAAAACAATGCCAAAAAAAAACAAAATACATTGACAGCGTTTAAGCTGTGATGTAACAGACCTTTTTTGGTTTTGAGTAAAATGTCTATCTTTCAATTTTAATTCTGGGTTATGGCATAATTGTAATTCACTCATGCATTACTTTGTATGAAAAAAGGTACTAATCATTATTATGATTATTATTTTAGTTTTTTCTTTTGCTTTTCTTTCGGTTGAAACAGTGCCTTGCTGTAAAGACTTGTCTTTATACGTCCTTGTTATGCATTTTGTCGGTGAGTCCATCATCCCCGCTTTCACATTTTGTACGATATCTCATATATTTTGTCCTTTAAAATTTTTATTTTTTCTTTCACTTTGAAAGGTGCAATAACACATCAGGTTTTTAAGTTGACTGGTTGATTAGAAATTTGGCGTTAGCTGGTGTTATTATTATTACTTTTTTGTCGATCGTTGTTTTCTCTCTGTGGCATATCCACTGCCATATTAACCCGCTACTGTGTAACCATATCCATGCCCAGTGTATTAACCACATTTCTGTCATTCCAATCCTTTGGTCTTATAACGGTGCTTCTGTTTTATTCAGAATTCAGTTCCAGTCCGAGAAACACGACATAGTTTAAGTGTCGGTGATTTCACATATATTTTTAATTTTCTGTAGTGATATCACAAAGGCACCCTTAAAGCTGTAAATGATATAAATGGATTGGATTACAAAACACGCACAAGCTGATGCCTCTCATGACAACCTAAGTTTATGTTTGGTGTATGAGGGAGAGAGGGGGAGTGGGTGGGTGGGAGTGGGTGGGTGGGCAGGGAGGTTTATCTTTTACTCTTGACTGGATATGCATCTGGAGCTAACAGAGGGGCATTACTAACTTGAGAGTCATAGCATATATCAAGGGATCATACATCATAGTCTAGCCAAAGGAACAGTAAAACACTGCTATTTGCTACTTATTGGATCGTGTCTGGAGTTTGCCTTTTGTGTCAAACCTTTTGAGGTCATTGTGGAGGTGAATGCCCAGTATTTGTTTATCTTTTGTAATTTACAATGTTGACAGAATGAATGATTTACTAGAAAAAATGAAAAGAAAGAAGACCGATGAGAGAGAAAAAGTAACGAAAATAATAAACAAAAATGAATTGAAATTGATGATACGAACTTTATTTACAAAAAGCATTTTAATGCATTTGTGTTGTGCAGTGTTTGAACCTTTCACCTATACACCCCTTCCACCCCCTCCCCTCCCCCCACTTGTTCAAATGAAACTACAAACAGTTCCTATTATATCTGTTTCATTTCAAGAAATGTATACTGACAGTCAGATCACACATTTCAGAATTTGTGAAAGCTAAATTTTGGAGGTTTCTTGAGTGACAGGTTGCATCTGCAATATCATCTTAAAATATACAAATCTTTTCTTTTTGATAAAGAAAAATAAATTAAGTGGAATCTGATGAATATTTCAATGTTTTCTACAATTCCCGTTGGTCAGTTTTCAGTGAGTCGGGACAATTTCTCAATGCTAATACCACTCAAAACTGTAACTCTGAGTTCATGCTTCAAAGCACTTATACTGACAGTATGAACAGTTCCGAAATTTACATAACCTGAATAAGAGAAAAATGATATTCATACAGCTCGTACTGACAGTACAAGTGGTTTGAAGCATGACATGACAGTATAGATTAAACAAACTTGTCCCAACCTGAGTGCAGTTTAACTGAGAAATATTTTTACAATTTCAGTTGACAGTATATATATCATAATCCACATTTTTTGGCCCCAAAACAAGTAAAGAGTCAACAAGTTTAAGTATACAATTCACACAAATTATGGCAAATATGTTGAAATTTCTCGTTGTGCTCTTATTGTCATTTTGGACAATTTCGAATGCTGTAGAATACAGATATAGATTTCTAACTACTTAGGAGTGATGGTACGAACAGTTCAATACTACTCATACTGTCCGTACCAGTGCTTTGAACCATGACGAGAAAGTATTGTACCAACCGCATTGTCCCAACTGGATGGTCACCTCCACCACCCATTTGGGACAATTTTTTACGTCATGCTTTGAAGCATACATACCGACAGTATGAGCAGTATGAATATGATGTTTCAATCAGCAATAGGTACAGAAAAGTTCCAATTAAAAATATAGTTCAAAATTCTTCTATAAATATATCATATGTAAAGTCATTGCATAATAAAAATACAAGATGCTATGTGATTTGAATAATGCATAAATTAAAAAGGACAGATGCATAGATTAAAATGTTGACTGGTGAACCTATAACAGACATAATGTCTGCACACTCATAACAGCTACAGTGACTTTTCTACATCAACAAAATTACATTCAAGTGTAGAAAAGATGGTTTCAAAGATTATTACACGATATATTATTGACATATTTGCTTAACAAGTTACGAATGCATAGAATTGAATACTGAAGTTGGATATGAAACAAGGACAGATAGAAATTGATACCAAACGACTAATTACTTTGATCCATTTATTTTGCCCTTTTTCTTTGGACTGGAGGGAAGGTCGGTGATTTTAAATCAAGTTTAAAAGAACATTTTATGGATGTGTGTTTAAAGGTCATCAGTATGAAACCTCATGGCCTCAAATATGCTAGAAAGTTGAAAAATGGTCATTCCTGCTCCAACTTCCAGAAGCATTTCACTTGCCAATCGCAAAGTATTCTTCCCACATCAAGACAAGGAATTGTCTAACTTAACACTCCTTGATGTTTGGAAAAAAGTTAGAGATTAAGAACTATCAAGAACATTCTTTTTCAAAAATTTTTAGCAATTTTTATTGCCCAATACTGATCACCTTTAAATAGTTGGTTGCATGTGCTTGACTACTGACTTAAATTAGATGAGAATAATTCATGTAACCGTTTCAACTTAAAGCATCCATTCTTGATGCAGTACTTTGTGCTCCATATCCTGGCAAGTTCTCTCCAAGAAATGGTTGCCATCAAATGATAATCATCCTTTTATTTTATCAGGTAAATATAGATAGTTTTGTAATTGCAAAAGTGAAGGCCTAGCTATGTGTAGGTACTATATTGTTAGTATGGCAGGCCTAAGCTATATACACTAAGCTACTTGTTTCATAAATGTAATACACTTTCTCGAGGTGTAAAAACATCTCTTAAACTAATGCAACCAGCAACACATAATTTGAGCAAGCGATACGTATTTCAAGCGATTTTTCGGTGGGAACAAAACTCACTGAAACGCAAGCAGGCTTTCTTCACAGTTGTGGTTCTAAACTAGACATTACAATGAAAGCTAACTTGGGTATGTACTTAGGCATTAGTATGAATAAAATTTAAAAAAGTTAGAAGAGATAAAGTGAGAGAAAAGTCATTACAATATTTTACATGTTTAATTAAGTAAGAACCTACACTGAATTAGGCTATATGTCTGCTGAATACAGTTCACTTGCCATGCATTGCAAGGCTTAGGCTTGTGGTGTCCCACTGTTAGTATCTTCGCTGATTATTGAGATGAATGTTAGGACATTGGTTAGGTCTTCACCAGCATCTTTGAAGGACACCTAAAGAAGAATGAGAAATAAACTCTTACAACTGAAACGACGATCTTACAAACACATTCGCCTATAAACTTGAACAAGCAGTCACTGGAGGTAAGGTCTTGTACTACTGTAAAGGTGGGGCCACATGAGAGATTACATTATTGCCTCAAGGCTCAAACAATCATTTGAAAAAGATTGATTACGTGAAAGGTGGGGGGGGGGTTTGGAGGGTGTGGGGGTACCCTTCCATGTGACATGATTCACACGGAAGGGACTATCAATTTTGCAAACATTGATGAAAGGAATATGTAAGTGTGGTCTGGTTTTGTTCAGTTGGGCAGGGCAAGGGGCCTCATACTAATAGCTGGTTTTCAAGGATATGTGAATAAGATTAGTTTATATTTAATACAATGCATAATTTGGCTTGTTTTAAAGAGACATCCTAACAACATTCCTTAATGTTTCTTTCAAGAATAAAGTAAGTCTGTAACTGATTAATTAAGGCACAATTTTTCAAGCTGCTCTTATTCCAAATGAGCCACCAGAGGAAGCCACAATGTTATGTTTTTTTTCTTTCCATGTGAATAGAAGTGTGTAAACATATCTATATTGTCTACACAACTTTGCCTGCTTTTTTATGATGTAATTCACTCGTGGAGGTCTTGAGGGCTTCATCTTCAATCTCCAATCTTCAGCAATCAGTCTTTATCTAAAGACCACATCACTGCAATTTATGCAAGTCAAATCTTTTAAAGTTGTATCGCAATCATTACCGTACCTCCATAACCCTATCTTTTCTCTCATCCTCTTTCTGATAGTAGTCCACTACCGCAGTCACAGAGTCAAAGAATGATGATATCTTCTTCTTTGCTGCATCACCGGTGTCATCCGCCCTCCCACTCGTCTCTGCTCTCTTAGCGACGTTTTGTTCTAATTCTTCAGAGGTTCCTGACAGTACCACCACTTTATGTTCTGCTGCAAACTGATGATGAAAATAACAGCAAAAATATCTCTCTTAATTAGCACTGTCAACAGTGAAAGTTTCCAACAACAGATGGATGGGGTGGAGAGGAAAAGGATGAAATGAGGGATGGAAACAGGTGAGGTGAAGGCAAGATACAGGTATTGGGGGGGAGGGAACAGGTGAGGTGAAGGCTAGATACAGGTGATGGGGGGGTAGGGAACAGAAGGGGCAAACTGGAGCAGATGAATTATAATACATTTATGCAGACAAATTACTACTATATATTTTACTAACTTGCTCAATATTCCCATAACTGATTTAACCTTGGCAGTGACCTGTAACTGACCTCCCTGACACTTCATAATCATAAAATTTGGCTTTTTTTTTTAATATATTTTTTTTATTTTTCTAACAATATTTCATGACAAAGGAAGGAATGAAAGTGAAACGTACATCGTCTTAAATTTATATAGCCAGTCCTACACAAATTATTTATACAGTAAAACAACCATGTACAGAGACATACTGTAACATACCTTCATGTTTCATGATTTTGCCAAATTTATCCATGGAGTGAATATAGAAAATATGTCATGTTTAAAAATTTTCAAAGTTAGGCATGGTTCTTGGAACTGAACATAACTTGGATATATTTCTGACTATCTGACCACCTTGGAAAAAACCATCTTCCCTTAACACCTGAATAAATATCTCACATATCCCAAGTTCCTGACCCCATCTCCATTCCCCACCTCCCTCCTACATACACCTGTCGTATTCTTTTTCCAAATTCTTCTCCGACTTACCTCTTTAGAAAATGTTTCTGCTTGGTCTACTGTTCTTGGGAAACCTTCGATTACAAATTCCAGGGATTCCTTAAACTTTGCTATTGCTTCCTTAATGAGTGACATCACTCTATGAACATGGACGATGTCACCAATGGTGATCGCATCAGCTAGTTCTTTATTCTCCTCTGGATCCCTCTCGACCTCTGACCTGATTAGATCACCGGCAGAGATGTAGACAGCATTTTTCTTCTCAGCTAAATTTTTGGCTACCTCTTTCTTGCCTGAACCAGGTCCACCTGCAAAATTTAAGATACCAAATATAAAGGCAAAAGAAGTGATATTACCTTATTCTTCTCTCTTTGTCCTTTTAATCACTTCATTTAACCTGTGCTATGATCAATTGGATAAAGGCAGTGGCACTAGGAGCAATTACATACCATATGGGGAGGTCTTGCATGGGTTTGAACCCTTGCCAGCTAAAGCTAGTAAGGTTGGGTTTTTTTCATCTCAGAGAAATCTAAGAATTTCCCTTCTGACATCCAAATCGTAAAAATAATCCAAAACGAGCTGAAACTGTACATTGGATAGGCATACAAGCCATGCACATGTGTGTCTCCTGACTGGTGTAAAGGAGCAGACTAACTAGGCCTATATCCAAGACTTTCCTCTCCCCAAACCCTCAGTGCCATACTCTTTGGCCAATGCATTTGTTTTCTTTGTTTCATTTCAAAAGGCCCAAAAGCTCAAGATCCACAATAGCTTTGACACTTGGGGGATATGAACAAGTCCTAGCAAAGAGTGTGTACTAAAGTGAATTGTAGCTATACTGTTTACACAAAGGTGTTACATTTATATTATGTTTGTACACCATGAGAAGTTTACAGATTTATCAAGATATTATACATTATATGATTATTCATTAGCTAGTTTGTAAACCAATCCCAGAATGCAACACCACATCCTTCAGTCCTGTGGTGAAAAAATAAATCAGTGATTCACACAGTAGAGATTTCTGAATGCTATTCTACTTCTAGCCTAATATAAAGTTCTAATGTGTGCTGACTCGGCCTACCCATTAGTGACACATACAACAGTTGCATTAAGGTATTGAAGAATGAATCAGATTTTTTAATTCGCCAATGTTGAAAATGTTGGAAAGCTGCAGCTGTAGGCTACATATCAATATTAATACTACTTGCTGATAATATTGCTTAAACATAACATAAAGAGACAGACTCTCAAGTCTTACCAATAACGAAGGTAAAATTCATTTTGTTTTGCCCCTCAGGCTCAGTTGCAGCTGCTGTTTCATCAAGAGGTGTCAAGCCAACATCTGTAAAGAGTTTGATAACCTCCGAGAAAACTTCCTCCGGGCCACTCTCTGCTGAAATCTGCAAAGTAAGGCAATCAATGAAGACTAAGTGTTATGCAAGACAGCAGTGTTGGGGGTTGGGGTGGGGGAGGGGCGGGGCGGGGAAGTGGGAGTAGGGATATAGACATGATGGCAATTGTTTCTAGGTGGCAATATTATAAGCATAATAAAAATGAATTATTCAATAACAAAAAACGACCAAACGAACAACATGCCATAAGATCACTTCAAAGAAACAGCTCACTCTCCACAATTTCATCTTTAACTCCCATGCTGATGCCACCTGGGTTGCAGCTTATCATCAGAGGAATGGCAAGCAAGGTATAATGCAAAGCCTACGTGGTGACTACATACACACTTTCCTATACTACACCAGTATTTTATATACTCACTGATTTCAACTTATTCCGATTCTTATAATGGTCAACGAGAGGCTGCGTGAGATTATGGAATGTTTCTACTCTTTTCTTGATAGTTTCTTCATTCTCGTCCGCACTTCCACTGGTCTTTGCTTGCTCTAGCAATCTGGCTGTCATCGACTCATCCGAGACTTCAAAATAAAGGGCGAACAGGCACTCACCGATCTGTAAGTTAAATTGATATCAAGGATATGAACATGATGGCTCTTGAAAGTAAAATTGTTTGAAGTATTGCTGATTACTCTTCCCTTTAATTGTAACCTTGGTAACAAAGTAAATTTGTGATGCTATGATATCCAGCCTTGAAGTGCACACACTATTACAGTTGATACCGACTGGTTTAATTGACACTAGGGCAGAATCATTTTATACTGTTGTGGGCCTAGATCATGAACAAATGATAGTAATGGCATTGCCAGGGGGTGCGGTTGGGGGGTGGGCTATGGGATGATGATTGCTTCCCAACACTTCCCCTGCTTCCCAGTCAGCTCCAATAAAACAAAGTAGAAGTCTTTTGACCCTATATTGGTCATTGATGTGTATTTTATACAGTTTGCTTGCGATGCATTTCCCCATAGCATTTTTAATGTCGCTCTCACTACGAATTCCTCAACACAGTGAGGGCCCTCTTGCTACTACACAGTTAGCTAAAGTATCCAGGTCTTTCAACTATTTAAATTAATTCAGTTTGTAAAAAGCTTTGACTTCATATTCCAACATCTTGAACAACTTACTGTCCCCTCAAAGGCTTCTCCTTGCTGGACCTCCCTGGGAAATCCATCGATGAGGTATCCACGGGAACTAGCTGCTTCGGATAACATCTTCTCTTTCAGCAATGTCATGACAACATCCTGCAAGAACCATCAATTAAGAGATATTTCTGTTTACATCAGAGGGTTTGAATGCAATGATAGAAATACAATTTGTTCTTCTACATGTAGAAAGTAACAACTGAGACATTCTGTTTCTGGTAATGATTACTTAACACAACTACAATGAACCTATTATTCCTAGTAACAAACGTAACAATAGCACACATAAGTGCAGGATGAGAGTGTGTGTACAGAAGAAATTAGACGGTTAAATTTCTAGGCGAGGGCAGCAAACACAAACGCCGAGGGTGATAGTGAAATAGTGTTCCAAGTTTGAAAACCGGTGACCATTAATTGACTTTCTGGCATATATGGGGTCAAAGCCATTGACCTTTAAAGATTTTCAACGTCAAATGTAAAAATGTACAAAGTAAAATAAATTTTTAAAAAAACCACAGAAAGTCAAATGGGTAAATACCCTCATTTCGCGCATATTACTTGCAAGAACTTTCATAGAGTTTGAAGGAGCTGTTACCTGGGCAACTAGTTCCCCTTTCTCCATACTTGCAGCTAGCTCTTGGCCTTGTTCTGACCCGGATGCAACCTCAGCTCTCAATATTTCTTCGTACGACAGGCGTGTTAATCCATACCGTTCTGCAATTTTTTCACATTGGGCATCCTTGCCCGACTGAGGTCCACCTGTAAATTAAATTAGGAGTGTTAGAATTCATATTAAATATGTTTATTTCATAATAAATATTATTATTATTATTATATTTAATAAGAAAAGAAAAATGATAGTTACTGAACCTTGAAAAGGCTTATGTTAAATTAAACGTATATAAGATAAAAATATATAAGAAATAAAAATAAACATATATATAAATATAAATATACTTCAATGTAACAGCAAATTCAATCCATTTGATCAAGTGATTATTATCAGTATAGAAGCAACTGATTTACAATCCCGTCCACCCAGCCCTTTCCACAAACCTCGACATTCACTTATGATTATACCACTACTATCATTGATTATTACATAAAAATTAAATGTAAATAGTTAAATATAAAAGAAATTCAAAACTTAATACATCAATCCAATTCCACATCAATATTGCTTGTGGATATTTCATTTGGGAATAACAGATTACCAACTGTTTTGCTCTCAAGGTCAAAATTAGTCTGACTAGTAAGAAACATAGCCATTCTTACAACGACTCACCATAGTTAACAGTAACTTAACAGTATACTAAAATTGCTACCATGCTGCAGTCAAAGATCCCTTCTCTTTCAATTTCCTCTAAAATGGCTCCCTGATGTCTTTAACAACATATTTTCTTTAAATGTACATGTTTACTTAGTAATGTTGTAAACAGGAGTTTTCAGTCAGATGATTGGGGTGATTTGAAGCTTGGGAGGGGGATGGTGGGGGAGGTAGGTGGTGGTGAGGGAGGGGGATAGTGGGGGAGGGAGATCTTTTTGTACTGCAATGAAGGTGGTAACACAAACTTAAGAAGACAATCAGTTTAACACAAAATTGTTATTACGGTGAAATGTTGCCCCACCCCCTTTCTTCTATGCTATAAACATATGTAACAATACAAATTGTATTACTAAAGATAAAAAGTGACATCAACTCACCGATGACAAATATAATCTTCTTGTCTTTCAATTCCACAGGTGGAGATTTGATAGCTAGTAAAGCAACAACAAAATACGATACATTACAAAAGTGAAAGAAATTTCAGATACGAATATTCAATTTGCTGCAAGTACAGAACTATTCTCTATCAGATAAAGGATAGGAACTGTTCATACTGTCAAGACCAGTGCTTTGAAGCAAAATGTGTGAGGACAGTAATTGTCCGAAAAAGAAACAACTGCTAAAGCTTAAACATAAATATTAAATTGAAACAAAGAATGCAACAAAGAAGTTCTTGTACCTACTAGCTTTGATTGAAAGATAACAACAGCATCATAATCATCATCTAATAAACTGTAACCATAGTGATACTACTAGAATAAACTGTAACCATGGTGACATGATTATCATGAGATTTGTGCCTGTATACTGCCACTGTTAACATACCTGTGCCTGGTTTAGAGATATTAAATTCTTCAAAGATTTTCTGTACTTCAGCATACACTTCATCTGGTGAGGATTCTGCGGGTACCTGAACGATTGAACAATAAATCAACATATCTTCATAAAGTCTTACAGAAACTAAAAAATAATGCTGACAAACTTCTTTTGAAGCAAACCAAAAAGGAGTTGATTACGAGAATCACATGAAATTAAGATACGGTCAAGGAGCCTCTTTTTTGGGTGAAAAGTGGTTCCTTGGTCACAGGCCTTTTGTAGACCTAGGAGCCTCTAAGTGGGAACCAAGCCTATTTGTAATTTAAACGAAGAACGCGGCATATAGTTTTAAGGGTATACCATGAACATAGTGGGGCGTGGCTAAAGTATGAAATATCTGGGCGCCAGTTAGGAATTTTTGGGCTCTGTTGGGTGCCTGCTTAGTTTCACCCCTGCCTTGAATGATGACTTGATCAAATGTTTTCAATTCAAATGAATTAGGCTGAAGAGAGTCAACTTTAAGGAGGCACATTTTTTCATCATTGACTTTTTTTCCTGTTTCCTTCCACCCATATAAATATTATTTGACAGTGCATATCATGATAGAAATACTGAACACCCTTTGAAGCTTAAATAGGAAGTCCTTCCTCCCACCCCCCCCCCCCCCCCCCCCCCCCTCCCCACACACATCTCTAACCTTTCTTTTCTACCTCGGGGACAAAAACTATTATCCTAACACACTGTAGCATACACAAACTGGAGCCTATACCGCAACTTTTGCAAAGTTCTGTGATTTTTTTTTACCCCAGGCTCATCCCTGTAATACTAAGACAGATTTACCTTCCCTAGCTTGTTCCTCCCAGCAAAGAGTTCAATAACTGGCTCTGTCACATTGTGGAATGTCTTCAACCTCTTGGCTATCGTTTCCTCGTTGTCATCCTCTCGTCCACTCGTCTCTGCTCGTTTCAACAATCTACTCATCAAAGTCTCATCAGAAACATCAAAGAATAACATGAACTTGCCCTCTCCAATCTGAAACACAAGGAAATAAATACATAAATGTTAAAACTTTAAACAATACCAACTGTGTTTGCTACTCTTATGTTGCTATACAATTGTGTTTGTTATTCCTATGTTGCAATACAATTGTGTTGCTACTGTTATGTTGCTATACTATGGTGTTTGCTATTCCTATGTTGCTATAGGCTACTATTGATGTTGCTATACAATGGTGTTTGCTACTCTTATGTTGCTATACAATTGTGTTGCTATTCGTATGTTGCTATACAATTGTGCTTACTACTCTTATGTTACTATACAACTGTGTTTGCTTAACTCCTATGTTGCTATACAATTGCGTTTGCTATTCCATGTTGCTATCAGGCCTCAACAAATACGGTCGCCAACTCGCCAATGGCGAGTAGAATTTTGCGACTGGCGAGCAACAAATGCATTACGCTCGACATTTTGGCGAGTGGCTCACTCGCTCACCGTGACTGACATTATACGATAGGCTTACTATAACTTGTGAGCCAATGAAGAAAGGCCTATTGCCTAATGTTACACATCACAGTAGTATTATCAATTGCACTGTTACAAGTAGGTAACACATGTCAACACTGACTGATACAGTAGTCTGATGTCATGTCAAGTGAAAGTTACAGATGGTCAGCCATGCCATTACTTTATTTTTGTGTCCTAAACAATGCTTACGATGTTTCACCGTTTTATATTTTTACATATATCATGTTTTAAACACTTTTGACGAACCACTATAGATCGTTTTTGCTGTAAACAACCAACAGTAACACTATACGGCAATATCCTAAGTTAGGCCATACTACCTAGGCTTATATCACACAAACAATTAGCGGGGAAAAATGGTGTGTAAATTTAACGATTTGGCGAGTAGAATTTTAGACTCGGCCGCCAGATGGCGAGTAGTTTTAAAAAAGATTGTCGAGGCCTGGTTGCTATACAATTGTGTTTTGCTATTCCTATGTTGCTATACTATTGTTTGCTATTAATATGTTGCTAAACAATTGTGTTTGCTATTACTATGTTGCTACTATACTATTGCTATTAGTGACTATATATTTGTAACAATGAAACCCTAGTCAAGATTCGGTCACAAGTTGGTGTGAAACTTTTTCTCAAATATTCTGCTCTTTAAACTACCGTTGATAAAGTGGTCAGTCATCAGAACGTTCCAGAGATTGTCCATTGTCTGATCACAATGAATATTCATGATGCCGACTAGCTTTGGTCAGCCAATTGGGACAATAGTCTTTTCAAATGATTGGGGCAATAGTAAACCAAAATGACTTTGTACATATTAGAAAGTGAATTTATAAATATTTTGTGTACGGTATTCCCGGATTCCCTGATTACATCAAAAAACGAACTCCCTGCTTTTATGGGGATATGTCTTACTGATACCACCGATTTTTATGAGACTGCTTTGTCTGCTTTAAAATTAAATAGATCCCCAACCTCCTCCCCCTTCCCTCCTTACAACTTGTTTAAAGTTAGTTAGGTCTGCTTTCTCACCTGTTCCTCAAACTCCTGTATGTTCTCCAACGATCTCGGGAAACCATCAATCAGGAAACCATCGCAGGATTCAATCTTTGATAATAATGCCTCCTTGAGAAGGGCAATGGTGATCTCCTGGGGACAGTAAAGTCATGAAGAAAATAATTCATGCTACAGGTGTTTTTTTAAATTTTTATTTAAGATCAAAATGAGGCAAATCAGATGAGGCTCATTGCATGATCCCAGAACAGTTTCAGCTAAGAGAGTAATTTATGTAATTACTTGTTGCAATGCGGTAAATGCATATATGCGTAGCCATACTTTCGTATGCTTCTGAAGTAAGTACCCTACGCATAAACGTAGCGTGTTTACATTGTGAAAGCTGCATGAATTCCGTAAGTATGGAACGTTGATGGTTTCGGTTTTGCCTGAAATAGTCGGACATGGGTGTTTCCAGCAAGAGGTCAAGCCAGGTGGAGGACATTGCATTGAATTGCCAGACTTTCCACTCACAATTCCCTTTATAGTCTGCTTGTAGAGGCTATGCTACTTGAACACATTAAAGGATTCAGAATTTACCTTGCATAAATACGTTTACCTTTTTAAATTGATACCAATCAGTCATAACAAATTTGTACGACTCACATACGGTACTATGGCACCGGCTTCCATGATATCAACGATTTCTGTGGGATTCACAATTCACCTTTCATAATATTTTCACCTTTTTAGATTGTTTTGCTAAAGATGCTAAGGCAATATATAATAAAGCTGTGCGACTCACATTCGGTACTAAGGCACCGTCCTTTATGATATCAGTGATTTTCTGACCTCTCTCGTCACTGGCCGATGCCGCCTCTCGCAAGAGGTCCCCGGTAGCGAGATGGGTGAATCCATACTCCTGTACAATCTTTTCACATTGTGTACCTTTGCCACACCCTGGTCCCCCTGAAGAAAAATTTAAGAAAAAAAAAAATGAAAATATTCAAGTTTGAATAAAAGTGAGCATTGGCTTACAGGATTAATATTTGTTATTAATTTGTGATGACTGCTTGTTTATTTATTTTTTTTGTGGCAGAGCCTGATTTAACCAAATTTAACTTATTTGTAAGCTTTCTCTTTCACGGTATATGTAAAAATTAAGTAACCATACAATAATTATACAGAAATTGGACAACTGAAGGTGTACCTGAGCTGAAGAAAATGCTCTAAGGGTTGTACTAATGATGAGACTTTTCAATGTTTGATTATAAGCACCTCAACTTGTATTTTCTAAATCAATTTTCTCGTTTTGCAAAGCTGCACATGTGGAAGTTTGAACTAGTCTAGTCTACCATCCAGGCCACGAGTACTTTCACAAGATTGTGTTACTCTAGATTCAGAGGTCTGTAAAACGTACTGATTATGCACATCAGAATTGTCACTGATAACAAGGCCCTCTGTAGAAATGCTTGAGAGCCCCAATTTGATCAGATAACCTATGGATGTCCCTTTAAGTAGAATGATATAATCTAACTGACCGATCTACTTGTTTGGTCCGTCCATGATCAATAAATCTTTATCAATCCTTATCCAGAAATCCATGAATCAAACTCACCTGCCACAAAGACGATAGTGGCTTCTTTCAACTGTTCTTCAGCTGTAAAAACAAAACATGTAGAAATAAAACTAAAAGCAGATGGTATTACCAACAGGTGCTAACCTGAAGGCAATGAATATGCTTGGTTTTCTTATTTCAATCACAGTCTAAAGTCAACACAAGAATGGGGGGAAAAAAATGGGTTTCCACAAACGCAGAACAATGTTTGACTAAAGGAGTAAGAGTAGCGTATTGTATCGAATAAGGCAGTCTGTTGGCAAGACCATTTATAGTTCTCCATCTGGTGGGATGTGGACAGGGGTTGGAGTGAAGGACTGGTTCATTTAGTCAAAGCACCTCCATCTCTGAAGTGCTCTCTCAGAGGGATGGAGAGGTGCGGAAAATTGTGACAAGGAGGAGAGGGTTGAAAAAAGAATGTAAGGAGTAATTATTGCAACTTACGTGTTTTGATAAAACCTTTATCGCCCAGGACCTGTGTCTCTTCTTTTACGATAGGCTCTTCATGAACTGCAAACACAATGAACAAATATTCTGAAACATTGTATGGTACCCATAGTTACCATGTATAGATTACCAAATTTCCTCCTTACATAGGTGTTAGTTCCATTACTTGCAATACATTTATACGCTGTTTAATAATAGTTCAGGCTTGTGTTAGTATATTCGAATTCCACAAAATGTTGATATAAATTTTGGTTGATGGATTAAAAATTTCTATGAGAATGATATTTGGCCTGTGCAATGTTGACACCTTCCAGGTAATATATTCAAACATCTGAACAGTAATGAATAGTGAGTGCTACATAAGGGGAGGGGGTAGGGTGAATAAGGGGGAAGGACCTCCAAACCATCTAAAAAGTTTTCACTTTGAAATTTTCTGATCACAATCATATCCAAGCACATCTACCAAAGTCATGCTGTGGTGGATTTTCTCACAAACCCAGCTTTAGTAAACATATCCATTAGAAGACTACTTACCTTCCTGCGGCACAAAGCCCTTGTCACCGGTAATCGGAGCTTCTTCCTTCAGAATGGTGTCTTCAACTGTAGGTGATTACACAGAGAAAGCAAGGAAATAAAAGCTTACTGATATACTGGCATTGACCTACAGCTGCCGATTAATGTCGTTCATATAATTGATCATTTATCTTCTATAACCAATCGAAAACTAATACGGAACTGACCAAATAGCCACATGACATTCTGTATTGTTGCCCAACTACCCATTTATTGATAAGTTTGAAAAAAAGAAACAAACTTGTCAATTGAGAAATTGGACAATTGAAGTTTGATTGAACAAACATGTTAATTGAAGTTTGATAGAATAACTTGTCAATTGAGAAATTGGACAATTGATGTTTGATAAAATAACATGGCAATTGAGAAATTGGAC
>KN892966.1:26942-50835 GCA_000934455.1 Apostichopus parvimensis | reverse complement strand
AAAATAACATGTCAATTGAGAAATTGGACAATTGAAGTTTGATAAAATAACATGTCAATTGAGAAATTGGACAATTGAAGATGTACCTGAGCTGGAGAAAATGCTCTAAGGGTTGTACTAATGATGTGACTTTTCAATGTTTGATTTTAAGTGACCAATATCTACCATATGAAGAGTAAAATCTAGCATATTTTAAAGGTGTGACTATACATTTCCCCAATCTGATAGTTCACATAAAATATATATATTTGTAACTGCCATATGCCCTGGGACAATGAAAAGCATTTCAAACTCAAGCTAGTAAAAGTATTAAAAAGATATATGCTTCTCTATAATTTGGCAATTCAATATTTCATTACTTTTTCATGTGAACTATATTTATTTTATCTATACCTGCCCCTTCTGATGACCTTTGACCTTTTCAAAATATCTTGACTTTCATATACACTTAAAATCATTTACTGAAGATTTGATTCACAATATTCCAAAGAGATTACAGCTTTTTTTTTAAATTATCATGAAATGTAGCTTACCAAGCACCATGACAATTTATCAATTTACCTTATAAGTTCTTAGTATGAAGAAATTTAAAAAATAAGGCTCCAATAGTTGACTTCTTGACAACTTTGTGCAAACTACAGACAATAAAGTGCTGCAAGTTATTGTACAGAGAGAATTTTTAACTTTTAGCCTACATCAAAAACTCTGCTTGGCCTCATCCAACCTTAACACCTTAAACTGCCCCATTTGGACTCTTGATTTTTGTCTGAAACGCTTAAATATGTTCATCACTTACCAGGCTCGAGAAGTTTAACAGCCTCTTCAACCAGTGCTTGTCTGGCCGCCTCTGCCTGTAAATAACAATAAAAAAAATAATGATATTCAAATAATGAAAGCATGCATGCATTAATTGTGCATCTCCCACTTAGTGTAGCAATTTTAACCAAACATTACCACTTGATCAACTAAAGCCACACATCTACAGAGCCTTTGAATTAAATGTAAAAAAAAATCAGTATTCCAATTACGGCTTGAACTAAAACACGACAGGGGCAGGGCAAGGTATTGAAATGGCAGGGCACCAGAAAAAAAATTCACCTCTCAAAAGGGCACCAAGATAAAAGTTGAAAATTTGAAAGTGCACCAAAGGATAAATTACAGAAAAAACAATATATATCAGTTTTTTCTACACTTTTGGTTTAGCATGTTCTCAGATTGCTGAAGAATAAGGAATAAGTCAATGTTAAAGTATCAGGATCATAAAGAGGGCACCAAAAGAAACTTGACTTGAAGAGGCATGGATGTCGGTAATGTGAAATTTGCAAGCCAGTGACATTTGGATACAAACAAGACTTTTTATGCCAAAAACATTGTAGTCATTAGTTTGTAACAGCCAGATGTTGTTTCTGGAAATGAATGTGTATTATTTGGCAAAGCAAGCAGTTAAATAATAATTAGCGTTAATTAATTAAAAAGCACAGAGCAAAAATATTATTAAATACGTACCCTCCAATGCATAACCAGGTAATCCATAATGTCACATCAGAGATGACAACATCCAAATGTTAAAAATAATTTACCAAACAGGTATAACATGAAACTTTGTGGTAGAATAACATATTTTTTCATTTTGTCCATCCCTTCCAATAAATGGAACATCCTTTTTCTTTGTTATGTTTTTCTTTATGACATCCCAAACAAAAGGAAAGAAGAAAGCTAGACAATGTCATGAATAAAACCAAGGGAAGAAAATGTTTTGAAAGAACTAGGAAAGCAAAAGGACAATGAAAGAGCACATTTTTCGTTGTTGTCTCTCTAAATATTTCCATGTATCCAGGGTTGGCCAAATCATCTTTTGACAAAAACAAGAATCAGAATCCACCAAGCAGTTCATTTCCTTTTTTTTCTTTCATAAAGTAAATGAAAGACATAGCTTAAACCATTCTATCAGAACAAAAAAAAATGATCTGGCTTCGTCGTCGTAATAATCTATCTTGCATTTTTGCATGAATTCAATAACAGAAGGAATATCGATTGGAGACATCTTGAATGTCACAACTCACAATAAGAAACTCAGCATTGTTCAGACTGAACCCTTACAATAGGTGTTTTTTCAGAAAAGAAAAAGAAAAGGGAAAAAAAGCTATGGTGTGAATAACCTTGTGTGCGGTGAACAACACCGAAACAAAAACAAGTAAAGGTAGACGGCTGTAGGTAAAATAAGTCCCAAAGAAATGAAGATACACACAAATTGCCTTTATTTTATGAACAAAATTTTTTTTAAAGCTTTTTTCTTACATTCATTTTAATGATTATGTTTCAAAGCTTCTTAACAATCGAAATCCCATTACAATTGAGGTGATCTTTGCTTGGCTAGACAAGTTTTATAAATAAAAAAAAATAGTAAAGTAAACTAAAAAGGAATTAAAGTAAAAAGGAATTTTCAATGTTTTTTTTTCCTTCTACATATCAGTCAGACTGTTAAAGAAGAAAAAATATGGTGTCTGGATGACGAAATATTGATGATCAAATCGGTTTCATTTATTACTTTACCTTCATTTTGTAAAGAAACATTAAGAAGGGTTCATCTGATCAATTTACGTCCTTATTTGGAGTAATACTCCGTACGGTTTGGTGAAAATATTTGGTGGAAATATACTTCAGTCTCTAAGTTAAATCAAATTACCTCTGGTGCATCTTTTTCCTCTCCAGATGTTTCTTCTTCTAGACCAGATGGATCCTCAGCTTTTGCTCCCTCCTCTTCACCTCCCTGACTCACTTGCTGTGACTCCTCGTCCTTTGTTTTCTCTGTATTAATTAAGCGATATATCGTTAAGGGCATATTCCTGAGGCCAAAGTTGTTTTGCATGTCCAAATTTGCTAGAAACTGTTTCTGCACCTTCAGGTTCAAACCATATATCCTCCCAGTATTTATTTTTGACAAAGAAATGATTTGTTTTGTTTTTTTTCGTGAAATTTTGTGAATGTATCTGGCAACAATGACAAAATGAATAATTTCTCCATGGAAACTGAGCTGTAAATATTTTTCTTTGTTCTTGTTTATTTATAGGTGTAAATCATTTATCAGCAGAGGAGAATAAATTTTCTACAAGGCAAGTTGCATTTTTTATTTTCAAATTCAAATTTACAGAGGATAATTGGTTTCTATGGAAACATTCTAAATGTATCACATTTCAAGGCTAAATGAACAGAAAGATTATAATATATTGAGGTAGGGGTTTTCAATTAAGAGTGTGGAATATTGTTTTCTCCTGAAGATAATTGTTACATTTTTTGCTACTGAAATATTGCCTTTAATTGACTCTACAGATGCCATTTGGGAACCACTGAACACACTTCACTAGCTACTAGGTGGTGATGGCATGGGTAATTAGATAAGCTAACATATTAACATTACTAACATCATATAGCAGGCAAGGTTCACATGTTGGTTCTCCCATCCCCCTCCCCCATCCCCTATGTAGGGTCCCTATCTGCCATCAAACTAACTACCTTCTATCCACTGCTGTTCGTAATTAGTTTCATAATTAACCATCATTACATTTCCTCCTTACACTTGCCCCCGCCACAACACCCCTCCCCCCTCCTCTGCCATCCTAACACCCTAACAAAACCTAACAAAACCTAGCCACCCTAACAAAACAATTCCTGGTCTACAAAGCAATCATTATCATCTCAAACATAAATTCTACTTTGTAACAATATCTATTACAGCAAACTTGCACAATATTCTGTCTTTCTTTTAACAAAGCCGTATTTATTTTTTTGGCTTTCTTTTACAAATGTTAATCTCATTGTTTGTTGGTTTACCTGATTCAAGTGATGTAACAGCTTCTTCAGTCTGTGTCACTACCTGTAAATAAACACGCAACAATAAACACAATAAAAGTCCAACTTTTCACATAAAAGGGGAAAGAAAAACAAACCTTACTTTATTAAATCAATCACTGTCACTCCTTTCCTGTTTCGTGGAAAATACTTAAAATTTGAAAATCTTAAACTAAACTAAGTTCTTTAAGAGAATAACAACATTTTAGTCTCTTTTACATCAGAACCTTTTGCACCAGATACAATTCAATATCAAGGATGAGGAATATTAATTCCCCCCACCCCCAACCCACCTCTCCCCACCCCACCGCCAAATTTTAGACATGACCAAATCAACCATATTATATTGCTTGTGTAGCGGGCTTTCTGCTGAAATGAAGCTAAAAAGCTGCAAGGCACCAAGACCAAACGTATTTGCACTTTCTTGAATGGGATCATAGCGTCTATCAATCCCTGAATTCGGCCATCACCTCCGTACCTGTCTATTACATCATTTATTAGTTTAAAACAAACCTCATCTGTTTCATCCTGTTTTATTTCATCCTTCATTCCTGCCTCTGATTCTGCTCCCTGACTCACTAGTTCTTCCTCAGTGTTGGTCTTCTGTTTAGGGATTGGTGGTAAAGGATCCATTGCATTGAGAGCTTTGTAAATCATCCAAGTAGGAATCCAACATGACAACAAAAAAAGAAAGTAGATTATTTAGAAGGAGAAATTGTAATGCTTGCATATAACTTATCCGCATTGTAGTCATTAAGGGCAAACCGAATTATCATCACCTTACTTTCTCACTTTTTGCTTGGAAACTTGTTTCGATGGTATAAAGCTAAACATATGGCCAAGTCTATGTACTTGATTTGTTGGCAGGGAGGGGAGGATAGTGGAAGGGGAAGGGAGGGGATATGTGAATCATACAAAGTTTGTGTGGGGCACATGCCCTCCTCTTCTGTTTCACCCCCAACCCCCCCCCCCCCGTCCCCAAGAAAAATAGAGTGAAAGAGAAAACACCTGCAGACCAGAAATAATTTAGTAACTGCATTATTAATGAAGATGAAATTCTCTTAAATTCAAAATTAATGATATTTTTGCAGTTTTCCATGATTCCCCAAGCCATGCCAATTCTATCTACCTCACAAATGCTGAGGTTTGAGTTACCTGCTCTCCCTTTCATTAACGTTACTTTATTACAAGAGCAAGGATATTTTTCCATTAATTTAGAAGTGACCTTAAACTGGGCTGTCTATAAACACACACACACTCACACACAAACTTTCAGTAAGTCTACATAAAAGTACTTTCTGTAAGAAGATTTTCTCTCTTTTGTAGAAAAGAACATTGTTCATTGTTTATATCATCCAAGCACATACATGCTCAGTTTTCCTTTCTATTACTACCCATCAGAATCCCAGAACAATAACACTTTAAAACCTGTGGGAATAGGAACATATTTAATCTACTATCATTGTTCAAGATCCCCAGAGTACAGCCGTTGGCAATTGGAGCATCGTTCAGTTAGACTCACCATTGTTAGCAGTGTTGTTCTCACGTCTTTCAAAGAATGCTCCATCTATTATATTGGCCATGTCGTAGAATACCTCTTCTACATCTCTGTCAACATTCACCTAAGATGGAAAAAAATGTACCAAAAGAGATTAACATCGGGCTCTTTAGTATTTGAGAGAAATGGAGAAAAACATAATTATGTAATGTAAACAAGCTAAACATTTAAGGTTAAGGCAAGGTGTGCTGGTCATAACCCCCCAGGTTCCCCGGTTCTAAACCCTCACTGGGAACCAGATTCTTTTGATCTGTTCAAAAGTCGTCGTGCTGTTTTCTTGAGCAGAGTCTTCGGTGGAATTTGGATTTCTGGTTTGCGATCTGGGAAATTGGTATTCGAAACAACTTCATTTCACCATGTGCTGCTGCATTGCAGGGATGATGGATGGGGTGCCATCCCATCTCACAGTTTATGTGAAAGTGATCAGATGTTTGAGGTACACTCTCGTCTGACCAGGAAAGGGTGAGACGATTATTCCCCTGCCGTTGCAAATTCTCTCAACACTCCTTAAAAAGAGAATGAGCGGGTGGGTGATGATTCAAGATCATCACATGGATGGGTCGTTGGTTTCCTAACCTTTGTAATTCACTAAACTATACTTTACAAAGTAGTAAGACTTAAACAACAGTAGTATTATGAAGATAACTAAATGAAGACACCACAACGACAACAACAACATAGTAAAGAATTAAAACTCACTCTATGTAATACATTGGAGTGACCTTGAAACTGGTCAATGACTGACATGGTGCTCGTCTGAAAACTACTGATTCTATTTTCGACGGCTTCTTCTGTGTCGTCCACCCTCAGGTTAGATTCCTTTCTCTTGTCCAACCTGAACTTCATGCGATAGTCTTCACTCTCCAATGACAGAATCATGTCCGGCTTTCCAAACTAGGTTGAAAAAAAAGGTAAATGCAATTATAAGTCACACCAAGATTAATGTATGTCGTCCAGTTAAAGAGTTGTTGACAATTGAAAATTCATAATCGTGGACGTTAAATATGAATGTAAGAGACTGACTTCGGTCAGCTTGCGGCTTTGATAAGCCAATGAGGCTTCTTCGCGAGTTCCTGCTTGCAGGAGGATTTAAAAATACATACATACATACACACATACATACATACATACATAAAAATTATAGTAAATGGGTACAGTTCTTTAGAGGTAAAAACAATTGTAACACACATCTAGATTACATGGAAATATGAATTGCAAAAGCGCATGCACTTTAAAGACCATTTTATTTAGACACTTTGGCTGGTGCAAAATGTTCTTCATTGAATAAATGAATAGGTCAATCTCTTTTTGTTCTTGACAGGGTAGGGGTGGGGGGTGGTGAGGGTGGTGGAGTAAGATTATCATCATAAATTAATGACAGTTTTATTATTTATCAAAATTCAATTGAAGATTTAAAAAAAAAAAATTCTTCTGACCTCTTTTTCAAACATTTGATATTGCTCTGTTGTCCTTGGAAACCCCTCTATTAAGAAACCTATCAAGTTTTCTGGATTGGCCTCTAAAGTCTTGTCAACATCTGTTTTCACGGCTGTAAACGCAGTTTCCTATAATAGGGAGTGAACAGCGAAAGATGATTATATCAGAGTAACATGAAAATTAATAAGGTTACCATATTTCCTTTTTTTTTTAAAGTTGGATAGCACATCATAGGGGAGGAACATCCACAAATTCCACAATTTTTCTTGGCAACCCACTAAAATATTTTGGCACCGTAAACATGGTTGCAACACCGAGCTTGAATACCGGAGACTCCTGAGTCATGTTCTGTGACAAGATGATGTTAATTCTGAGTTGTATTAGACTAAAATACGGCCTATACAGTAAATGTAACCCTTCAATATCTTCATGTGGGTGCAATCATCTCCAGCTTCTTCATGAAATACTACAGCAAGATTGGACATGGCAATCATGATACCAAACGTTGTTATAAATATATTGTTAATGTTTTGGCTGTGATTTTTAACTCACCTCTGACACAAGTTTACCCTCTTTGATCAACTCGGATAAAACTTTCCAATTTTCGTCCGAGCCCTCCAGTTGTTCAGCCTGACGGCGAAGATTCTTGCCGACTGAAATTAGGGCAAACCCCTCGTACCGTTCAGCGAGATTTTTGCTCTGTACGTCCTTTCCGCTTCCTGGACCACCTTCCGATAAAGAAAATTTGACATCAGAATATTACGCTTGGCTTATTCTGGAACGGTGAATTTTGTCTCTGTGTGATGCATGTATCGGATCACATTTGATGTGAAATAATGTGTCAAAACCAGAACAGACATCAAAGAATATTGATTGGTTTGGAAATGTGTGGGAGGTTCATAAAAGATAAGTTGCAAATGTCCACTCTTTTTTTAAAAGGAGTGGTGGGGGGCGGAGTGGGGGGATAATAAACCAAGTGGCACTTATAGAAAATCCTGAATTCAAATTAGGCTGAATGAATCAAATAAAATCCATATATTTCTAGTTGATGACTCACCTAGGATGAACACATATTTCAGGTTCTTCTTAACATCTCCATTGGTAAGAGCAGGAGTAATAGGAGGCAGAGGACTAGTCTTCTTCATCTCTAAGACCGAATGATCTGATGACAAGGGGGAAAAATGTGACTACTTCAGGAGAAAGAAACGCACACATCTAACAATGAGGACATCGCTCATGGGTATTGTCAGATGATTTGATTTTACACATTTTAGCATGATAAAAAATTGAAGAAGTCTTCAAAAGCTATTTCCTAGAGTTTTGTGTGTCGGGGGGGGGGGGGAGGGGTCTATGTACCTCTTCAAATAATTACCAGACATGGAGAAGGGTTTAAAGTCAATTATTAAATGTCTCTGTGAGTAAAAAATGTTCGATAGGGAAAAAAGCTGTTTTGATATTTCTTTTTTTCAATTTTAATATTGTTTTGACATTGGATAGGATTGGATTGGATAGAGTTAAAACTTTACTTTGTGAAGTTATCAATATCCCTATGACTGAGGTTTATCAATATATGTTGTTAATGCATCCCAATTTTTCGGAAGAAAATTTGACGTACATTTTAAAGAACAAATTGAAAGCAAATTTGTCAGTGTGCATCTCTGACATCACGCAGGCCTGTTTGCTTCAAATTTTGTTTATCTCAACAAACAACAAAAATAAATAAAAAGGAACTGACTGTAAATTTCACCAGGATGCTTGGTATATATGTTCTTCTTCCATGAGTCAAAGATAAATTTTCCTCTGGATTATCCTTTAATGCTTAAATGGAAATCTGCATAAGATATTTTAGAAAGATGCTGTAACCATTATTCATACAACATGTCGTCTTGAAATATCCATGTTTAAAATGGAAATGAAAACTGAATTATTCAAAACTTTTGTTTGGTGTATTTCTTTTTTCTAAGGTTTATCAACAAAATTGAGTTTATGATGAGTTTTATGACAATGGAACACCAGTGGTTACCATACAAAAAAAATCCTACAATATAATTGCATTCTGCATCAGCTTGCTGTATGCTCACATATCAACTTTTCCTTAATCTTGTCATTGATGGAGCAAGACAATTTCTATTTTTGTAAAATTACAAAATACCTTTGGGTGGAAGCTGCCTCTTCTCAGGATTTGATTTATTTATGGGTGGCAACGGTGCAGATTGTTTTCCGCCATCTACAAACATATGCCATTGGATGTTATTTGCGTCTGCCCCATCTAGTTCTTGCAGACATTTCTTGAGATAGCTGACATGATCCTCTGGTTTGTGGTACATCAAACCTGTCATCAAGCTCTACAAATTGAACACAAAATCAAATAAAGGCAAGAATGAAACTTTTGTACATACATAACTTTATCATTTAAGGTACATCGTTATTGTTTTACATAATACACTAACTGGAGAGTGTGAGGAGAGTGGAGGGGGAAGGGAAGGTGGGTGAGAGATGTCAGTCATTTCTTTTACATATTTTTTCTTTTAATTTTCTTTTAAATTATTAACAAAATCTCTGTATATGCCATAAAGCTTAATTGCACTCTGAATGAAGATCATGCAGTCTGCTAAAAAAGCTATCCTGCAAAATTGTCTTCTTCTTTGTTTATGTTTATGCATCTATGCCGTGACCTCTCAGACCTAGCTTTTTGATGGCAATTAAAGAATATTATTTGGGGTTTTTACTTACATGTGTACTTCACTTGCATGTCACTTGCATGTGTACTTATGTCATACTTGATTAACCTTTCACAGCTTTTTGCTCTATATTTGCCTAGACTTGTATACTTCTATTGTTAACTGTATGACAATGGCACATTGAATATTCCTTGAAAGATGGCTGCATCTAACATTCTTATATGGATAGAAAAAGATAGGTTTATCTCTTTCCTGAGTTTGTTTAGAAGAGAGGGGAATATAGTTTAGTGTTTACATGTTTACTATATGGGAATACAGTTTAGTGTTTACATTTTGTGAAGCATCTGGCACTATACTGTACCTCTCGCCAGATGCATACAGTAGATGTCTGGCATTTCAAGTTAAAGATATGATTTGAAGCCAAACCTAGCAATCACTGTTTGATACTTACGTAACCCTACGGCTGCACATTTTACAAATTTCTCTACTTGTCTGTGTACATATTGTACTGTTTTCAACCTTTGATAAATGTACATACGCATTTCTTTTCCAGGTTCTGTAGGCCTATTAATAGTTCATTTTTATTGTGTACGGTGAATGTATTAAAGTTTTCAAATATGCAAGCTGCAGTCTCACACAAGCTTTGAATGAAAAACATGGTTCATGATTAAGCCCTGCCAGCCCATGAGTAAGTCACTAAATTGTCATTTCATCTCTTCGGACATGTTTCCTCCATTTTGATTTCATATCAGTGGCCACCCTGTTACTTATTAGGACTTTGACACAATATAAGACTGCACCGCATAAGAGCAGTAAAATTGGATCAACAGTGCATCACACTTTGTTGGAAATCAAAGCATTGTAGTAATTCTTAGTTTATCCATTGTTGTATTGCATAGAAATACTGTATCACTATCAGTAACAAACAACAGTAACTTATAGCTATATACACACATGATGATACACATTCATTCATTCGTTTGGCCTAGGCTATAGGAAAAGTGACACGACGTGAAACCCCAGGCCCAACACTCTGAACCGGCATAATAATTGTAAATTCTTACCTCAAAAAGCTGTGGGATTTCTCTCTTGGAGAGATACGTCTTAGTATCATCTTTTGAAGTCATTTCGTAATTTCGAATTAAAATTGATCTCTAAAATCTTCAAAATAAACCTGTTCAAGACATTTTATGTCGCGTAACGTGATGGTTACCAAGGGAAGGTGACAATTTGTTGTCACTAATTAGGATAATTTAGATAAAAGGGGTGTGTTTTGAAGCCTTTACCCAATCAACGCTCACATAAAATAATCAGAGAGGCGGGATTTATGGCTAGCAAAAATGAATATTCATATCTCATTTCCAAAATGGCAGCGCCCTGTGCAAGTTGGAAGCGAATACTATCGCTGATTGTGATTGTCGTTTTGATCAGCCACTTGTCGTTATGTTCCTTACACGAGGTAAATATATAAAGTCGGTTGAAAGAACATATTTTTTTGCCGTTTCGAAAATGAGGTTTCACTTCCCAAATGATAACAATTGTACGTAACTTACGGAACCTATCAATAAGTTAGGCATAGCCTAGCGTTATGTATTGCTTCAAGGTAGGCCTAGCTTAGGTACAGCAAATACTGTTCATGTCAGGCCTATGCTAAATCTCACTTTAGCCTTTACTCCCAGGCGTCAACTACGTTTGCTTGCATTACTAGGCCTAGCGCCACAAGCTCCCACCCACCCCTATCCCCAACAAAGTATATCAAACTTTTGACTTTGACTGTAATTTAACAAACTTTCAACCCTACGCCTACCTCAGCATTCTTAGCCCCCTAATATTAAGATCTACTAATTTCATTTCTTTTTTCCATAACAGGAAACTGCTGAGACATTTTTCAAAAGAGGACACACCAACAACTGGGCTGTTTTGGTAAATTTCCTTTCTGAATTCTAGAGAGAGTTCTTTGTTATGTTAGTCCCCACAATCCCCAAACTATGACACAAAATTAATTTTATTGCACACTCTTGAGAACACATTTATGTTTTTACACACAAGTTGCATGTTGCTTCAATACAATCCAACTGGTACTTTTTCACTATATGTGTGACAATAAAATGTAACAATCTCCTTTTGTTAGCAATAATGCTGTGTACAATACTCTTCTTTCTCATAAAAAAGCAACAGCAAATTCATTCTTGACAAGCATCACTTTTGAATATTATTTTAGGGCAATTGTCTTTGTGTTGTTTTCATTTTCAACAGGTTTGCACATCCCGGTTTTGGTTCAACTATCGTCATGTTGCCAATGTCCTGTCAATGTACCATAGTGTTAAGCGACTGGGTATTCCTGACAGCCAAATTATCTTGATGCTAGCAGACGATATGGCCTGTAATCCTAGGAATCCAAGACCAGGTAGAACCTCATGGTACTTCTAGGATAATATTCAAGAGATTGTGCACATCCTTCAAATAACTAAGAGACATTTTACTGAATTGTTTGTTAATACCTCAAATCGAGAAATGCAAAGCTGACCCAATTTCTTCAGATCATTATTATCAGTCTACCTTAAAGGCATTGAAGACTTGCCCCAAACAGCGTTCCGCCATCTTGAAAAAGTTAACTTTCCGTTGCTTGCAAGTGAAGTTTATCTCTTGTTGCTTCAAAATGCAGACAGTAATGAAACGTGATACCATGTTATCTTTAGCTGGACCTGAGATGTCCATTGCTGTATAGTTTGTATCCTGTGCTGTGGGTATTGACTGCAGCTGTTTGTACTGACTGTACACTAGTGTCTAATTACAGATGGTAAAAAGCTGTGTGTGTTTTTTCTGGGATCGATGGTGGTGTCTAACACTTCTGTTACACTTCATTCATTAGGTCAGATAACCGGCATTAGACCTTTCTTTTTGCGCGAGTCTTCACACCCTTTAAGTACACTGTATCCAGTTCCTGTCTTATAATCTTTGTTTTGATTATTAGACAATCTCTTGTATTAAAAGTAGCCCAAGTTTAACTGTTTGTACTGTGGAAAAGTTTCCCCCCTTCAATGTCTCTACTCCTTTTACACCTTCCCTTTGCTGAATCTAGAATCATGCAGCGGATAAGTGATGCAGTGTTCTGCTTGATAGTCAAGAAGCTAAATACTATAAATAGCAAATGCAATAATATAATTTAGTGTTGATATTACATCATCTCTAGGCATGCCTTAAGTCCAAACTACAAAAATGCTGTTTTCCTGTAATAACTTTGTAGGTGCACTGTCAAGACATTATATGATATGTAAATAACTTCTGATGTGTTAATTTGTTTACAAAAATATAGATTTTGGAGGGCCTGGCAAAATGCTGGTTTAGAAAATTGGATTCTGTCCAAAATAGTTGGCCTGTGATGCTGTAAGCCTATACCCAGCAGTATGTCCGTGGTAAACCATACAGGCGTTACCTCCTTCGTTGGTTTTGCCTTTTTTTCTTCAAATTCATAAAGATCTTCCACCGTTGTTTTTAAAGTGCAGTATTTATTTACATTTCCCACTCAGCGTCAGTGTTCAACAACGCTTACCAGCACATCAACGTGTATGGAGATAATGTGGAAGTAGACTACAGAGGATATGAAGTAAGAAATAATTCCAAACACTTGATGAATGTAAAGATAACTACTGCCACGCAGATACGAGACAGACTCTGGGCTAATAGCGTTTCAAACAGACATTGCTTCGTATGACAAACCTTTAATCATACTGTAGGCCTATGTCACTTTCATGCAGATGCACATACTGTATTACTGTATAGCCTTTATTCCAATTGACATTGACTGAAACTGTTTTGCCATCAAGTGAGTAACGAGTTGGTTCAACTGAGAAGAAGAGGAGTCATTTTGTGAGATTAGTAGGCAATATTTTCTTTTGACACAAGCCTGGTTACGCCCGCAGGTGACAGTTGAAAGTTTCATCCGTGTACTGACCGGCCGCCTCCCGCCAAGCACGCCCCGTTCCAAGAGACTGATGACCGATGACCACAGCAATGTGTTGGTCTACATGACCGGTCACGGTGGGGACGGATTCCTCAAATTCCAAGACTCCGAAGAAATATCCAGCATTGAGTTAGCGGATGCCTTTGGTCAGATGTGGCAGAAGAGGAGGTATAAAGCAATTGGAAGTTTTGTGCAGCTGCTTTGCATTTTATTATTGTACAGTATTTCACTTTCCATTGGATTCTCTGACAAAACTATGACTGCAATCGTGTGTTGAAATCTTTGTCCCAACCCTGAACGGGAAAATTAGTTGAAATTTATCTTGAACAGTTCATGAAAATAGAACATCGTCAGCCGCAATTGTTATATTATACAAATAAGTCTTACGTCCACATTCTTCATAATTTGATACCCGTAACGGTAACGAGATGCATTTGTGGCATCTTTTATGAAATGTCACTTCACAGGCCTGCATTCCTTACTTTTGTTTTTCTGACCTATCTTTAGATATCATGAGGTGCTGTATATTGTGGATACCTGCCAAGCTGTCTCAATGTTTCAACAGTTTTATTCTCCCAACATCTTGGGAGTGGGAAGCAGCCAAGTAGGGGAAGATTCTTTATCTGTGAGTATCTTTTTATCTGTGATTCACGATACTGTAAGAGTGTCTGACATTGTCGAACATTGGAGTTGTATTCTGGTAGCTTTGATTTAGAATAAATGAAAAAACTGATGGGGAAATCGTAGACGATGGAATTAAGAGCAAAGAAACAGGCGCTTACCTGCAGGGCCTGTAACCCAGAGGTAACTTGGTTCGGAAACTCCCGTTCTAGCCATATATTTCTTAACTCTTTTCTACAGTTTTGATGGAGTAAAGTTTGAAATTTAACTAATCTCAACAAGTTATTTTTGCACTTTTTGGAGGGATTGGGGGGGGGGGGGGGGTGCAGGAACCAACATGAAGCATCTGGATGGGTAGTACTCTCTGTAATTAGTACTCTCTGCAATACATTGCGTGCACATGGCTGATATATATACAATGTTGACCAGTGCTCATTTGACCATTCACTGTCAGCGATAGATGAGCTAATGAGTGACAGTGATAATTTTGAATGTCAGAAAGAGCTTTGCCAGTTGTTGGGGAGACTTTGCCTGTTGCAAAAGCGAGACAGTCTCGATTAATCGGGACGTATGGCGACCCGAGTTGTGCTCCAACCAATTCAATGACCATCAGTTTGGTTAAATCGATCTGTACTGATATTTGTAATTTAATACTTATTAATCTTATAAATGCATAAATCTAAATTTAGTTCAGATTGTTTAACATGTAATATATATTTGAATCTTTTTACACAGCATCATGTGGATTCAGCAATCGGAGTCTACATTATCGACAGATACACGTACTATGCACTCGAATTCCTGGAGAAAATTACGACCACGAGTCAAAAAACGATGGACGATTTTGTAAGTATTGAATTGAGGTTAGGGTTGTCTGTTTGTTCTGCAATTGTGTTAAAATGTCAATATTGGTTTGAAATTGAGTAAAGAAAGATTTTATGATGTGAAAAAACTTATGATTTGCACTGACAATACAAATTGACTTTTGAGGCACAGAAAACTGCTTCCAGGTTTTGAAATAAGAAATGGATTTTTTTTTGTTGAAACCCATTAAATTCAACATAATTGCTGTTGCTCGTTTCATTTTCAGTTTAAGGTCTGTCCATACAACCAATGCCATTCACATACAGGTTACAGAACGGACCTGTTTCAGAGGGACATCAGCAAGGTCTTGGTGACTGATTTCTTTGGAAGCGTGCGTAACGTTGAAGTATCCACCAATCGCTTACCTCTATCGGAAGTAAATCACACAAGACCTAAATTGGAGGCAAAAGTCTCTGGAGAGAAGTATGATTATGTGGATCAGTTTCCATCAAAGACTGCGGAAAGCAGTGAGGTAAAACAAGTTTCAGTTATAGCAAAATTTCTCATTTTACATATGAGGGATTTTCCTTCAATAGTGATCTGTTAATAACTTTACATGACTTATTTGTGTAAATTATCATGAAAATTCTGAAGCTATATTTTGCTGGTAGGGAGCATCTGTTGTAAGTCGATTTGTCAACTGTTGGACATGATTGATTTTATTTTTTTTTATTTAACAGGATAAGAAAGAGAAAGTCCAGTTTTCCAATCAGTTTATCATTGCCAATACTATACTCTTGGCTATTGCTGCAGTCGTGCTGGTTTCAAGGAGGTGACGATGTATAGAGAGATATAGGTGAAATCTGATGAGAGGGGCGATTCATCCCCAGTGATGATGTTGCCACGTATAGACTTCTGGTAACTCATGGTGGATGGTAGTCGGCGCCTTAGGGAAGCATTACATATCAACATCTAGGTTGTGCCTCGACAGGAACGAGAGGAGAGGATATATGGATCGTGTCACCAAAGAAAGAAATCGGTGTGAAATTGTTAAACAAAGCTGTTTTAGATCACAGCCCAAGTTTGCTGCCCACCAAAAGTTAGTACATTGAGGTCAATATTTAAAATTGACCCCGGTCTGAAAAGAAAAAAAATTTAGTAGGAAAATATGAAGCTGTACTTGTATATTGTGATAAAATCAGTGTAAACTTCAAATTGACTATCTCAGGAATATATGTTGTGTGCATCAACTTTGACATCCAATTATTCACATCTTTACTAGGAAATGGTCTGGTTTGTGAAGGATATGCAAAGGGAAATGCAACCTTTAGTTCCTGAAAAAGGAAAGTTTTTATCATTGAATAAACCCAGAATATTTTGCCTAACATTGATAAATAAGGTGATTTGGGTAGTTCTATCTGAGATTGAAATGCCTTCAGGGTCTATGGTTATACATGGTTATGGTATTGTGTATGTACATGTGCTGTATTTTGAAACATTGGTAAGAGATGTCAATTTGTTAGGTTTTCCTTTCATGGCTTTATGATTGTGCTGTCAAACACTTATCATACCTGTGGTCAAGTGTAGGTAGATAGGGTGGGGGGGGGGGCTTGGATGGGAGTACAGTAGGAGAGCATCTTTCTTATTCTTATGCATTTTGTATAATCGAACTTCTTGAAGCAAATTGTAATATTTCAAAATAAAATTAAGTCTACTTAAGCAACTGTTGATCTTTCTGTTCTTCTTTCAAAATATTCATCTATCACGATTTCCATTTTGTAAATTAAGTAAGACCAGGTGAAGTTGGTGAACCCAATATTAACTAATACTTTCGTCGTCATGGCTGAAAATTAACCATTTGATGCAATTTTCTCTTCTAAACTGTTCACTTCAGGAAAGTAATAATCTTTTTGATTGTTTCATCTCTGTTTATTTTTATTTATTTTTACTTTGTGAAATGCATTTCTTGTGTCTGAAGTTTTCATTCTGTGTTTGATTAATACTGAGTAATTCTTTTGAGAAACATCATGAAGATAAACTAAAACAAACTAGTTTTTGTCTCTGGAAGACCAAAGGTAGACAACTCAATAGTCAGGAGAAAACAAACAAATAATTATTTTTGTAAACATGTATTTATATTGTTTCACATTTAAAAATGATTCTGAAGTATCAATGATTTTGCAAATTATTTGAAAAAAATATATATAATAATATATATTTAAATTTGAAATGTACAGTTCAATTCCATTAACACATTATTTCAATTTAATATTAATTAGATGGCACTTTATGGAAGTATAATAGTATATAGTGTTAACTATGTGAATTATTCTAACCTGAAACTTTGAATACGAAAATGGATGTGTCAAGGGAAATTGTTAGAAAAACCAATTTCCTCTGACTTTGGCTTAGACCTTATCAAAAATGAGATGAAAATAATACTTTTAAATTTGGCAGATGATACAGACTGGCACACTTTGCACTCTACTCTTCTCTTCTCTATTATAAATTTAAGTTATTTAATTTCATTGGTATTACCCTTAAAAATAGGCTAGAAAATCAATTATGGTCACATAGTTCACCTAACAAACATTTTGCCTAGTCAAAAAGACTGGTACGTACAACAGTAAAAATTTAAGTTTTTAAGTTTCAGAGACAATGCGAAAGTTATACAAGAGAAAATTGTAAGCAGTACAATGTATACGTGTACAAATTGATGGCAGTGATTACTGCATGAATAAGTTAATTTAGTCAAAAAAATCATAATAAAATCATGAATAAGTAAAAAAAAAATAAAAAAAACTCAACAATCAACATGGCAGTTTTAATTTTCTTGTCGTACAGTGGACATATTTGAATTGTTTGCATGGACAATACAGTCGACTACTAGGCAAGTAGGTGATTAGCACCACATAGGAACATATTAAAGATTTTGCTCTGTTTTTAATATAGATGTTTTACACAACTTTTCACAAATCATGAAGTTACAAGCAAAGTGGCATTTTGAAGAATGTTTTTGGTTTTAACATGCATACTGGCAACAAGAAGCAGAACTCTCTGAACTGGGGTATTGTAATCTCATGTTCAGGAGTTGAATGATGCAATGAAATTTTAAATTAGGATTGGGAAGCCTATTGTTATCCCACTGCCAAAAATATGAAAGTTACCTATGCCATGGTGCAGAGTACAAGGGACATGATGTAGGAGTTGTAACAATTATTTATCTCATTAGGACATGTTTTTTTCATTTTAACATCGAAAGACTCAAAATTATATGATTATTAGGAAGAATTACAACAAAATCAGTAAAAATGAAACGATCATAGCAATGTCTAGAAATAAACCAATGATATGTGTATAAAATTGTTGACATTAAGCCAAGAGCATCTGAAATTTTATTAAAGCAAGACACTTAAACTAAATGAAAATTTCTCTTAAGGTAAAGTAAAAAAACGAAAAAAAAAACGGCACAGGAGTCAAAGTGATCAGCCTGCTAAAACTAAAGTAAAAACGATAAAAGGTTTGATGAGTAGCTATGAATTAGAATTTACCGTGACTGTTTTCATACATATCTGCATTATATTAAAAGACAATGCTAGTTGTCCAATTTTGGTAAAGTGGAGGGTACTTGGAGGCAAAATGGTGATACAAGCAATGTGGAAGGATTTTTCAACTGTTTAGGTTGAACTGCACATACATGTTGTATATTATGTAATGTACACTAGGAGTTTTGTGGGGGGAAATTCTGTCCGCAGGTGGGGAGGAGTAGTTGGGGGTGGGGAATGGGCCCACCTTTGATTTTGTTGTGGGATAAGTTATATGTGGTGGCAACCCTGACACAGTGTTATAATTTACAGTACTGTTATCAACTGGTTTCATTTCATTAATAATTTCATACACCCATTGTGCCCTGCCCCACCCAGGTCGACTCAAATAACTTGCACACTGATTCCTACTAATGCTACAAGAATTTGATTTAGCCCCAAAACATTTTTACCCCTGACCTAAAAGAGGCAAATGACTTTAGGTAGTTTCATCTACAAGGCTGGCTTGTTGCTATTTGCCTTGAAATACAAAATGTCCAGTTTTGAATACTTTTTGTGACACTAATGCATGAAGCACAATTACATTTCCTAGCCTAGGTTTTATCTGCTGTGGCTGGGAGTAGCTATTTTGTTTTTCTTTTGAAAGGTAAACAATATATGGACCTAATTTATAGCCTAAATATGCCACAGAATCAACCATTTCACACCTTAAATATTCATTTTAATGATAGGTGGCTTCAAAGACCACAAGCTCTTCATTTTAAAGTCCTGGTAACCCCTTACTGGGTTAATACAGGCAGGGTCAACTTCAATTGCTTTATACATGCAATGGTTATTTCCACATTATGTCATTTTTCAGAACATATTAGTACCAAAGCAACTACTTAAATATTGAAAGACATTCTAAACACAGGAGCAGTCTGTAACTTCTGTAAAAGAGAAAATGTTTCTACTTTGTTAACACTAGGCCCAAATGCCTCTAATGGTTTATGTGATAGGCTACCACAGCATCATTATAGCATATAAAGATCCCATTGAGAGAAGTCTATTTGGAATTCATCTACACACATGTTATTCATCTACACACATGTTACATAGCTACACACATGTGTTCACTTTCTTGGCTGTTTTCCTTGTGACCTTTGGCTTTCACATCACCATCTGAATGAAACTTATTTCCTTAGTACCATCAATCCCATTCTGGTTGATGGAAATAGATTTTTGGGGAAAGTTTTGCCCACGATGCAAAAATAGCCTTCTCCGCCATGAAACGGTGACCTCCGTTGAACGACCTCTCCATGAAACGGTAGTACTCACACTCATCCTGGCTGTGAAGGTTGTAGTAATGGTATGGATGTTTTCTACCTTGCTCTTGTCTGAAATAGCAGATGACAGAATCCTTGAAATGTGTCATTTACATTTTCAGATGGCAAGTACCTGAAGATGTTTCACATTGTAGGCAGCAGTAACCAATCCTACGTATCCAAGAATGAACTTTTCTGCTAGACAATTAATAACATGACAGTGGCACTGCTATATTATAGAATGGAAATTGCAGACTACAACTAGGTGCTTAAAAGTTGAAAATGAACACAACAACCAGCTTCAGGGGTAGTAAGATTACGGTGAGGTACACAGTTAAATTTTCCAATTTTGTGTTTTCCTAGTTTAAGCACTTTGTGAAGACATGCATCAAGTTCCACATTGGGCCCCATGTCAGTTATGTCACCTGGCTCTGCCTATTGGCACTGGATTGTATATGAAAATGAAATACATTATTTTTTTCCCCATACTTTACAGTGCCTCATCTATATTTCCCCACACACCCCAATTTGCCCCAGGGCTCTAGCCCTCACCCAACCCTCTCTCCCTCTCATCACATCTGAACAGTTATTTTCATCAGGCCTGATTTGTTTCAAATTTGGCAGGCTGTCCAACTTTTTCTCTGCACCTTGTTGGAAAGGTGAAGACTTGCAAAGCCTGATGTATAAGAAAGGGTTGGCACAGAAGCTTGTTTAATACTATAATCTAAATTATAAAATGACAATATTGGCTATTGGACTAGGTATCTTACTTGCAGTAGTTTTCTCCGACCATGCCATAGACGTGAATCTCGCTGCACACAGATCTCGCCAGGATCATCGTAAACCAACCAGTTGTTAACCAGCTACCTGATTTGGCTCTGTAAACGAAAATACATTCAAATTGGAACGTTCATGAGAAGATTTGCTCTCTTAAAACTTGTTACTATTGTACAATACTGCCAGCTATGTGATGAAAACAGGCCCGAAAATTGAAAAGTTTTAATTGAATTCAGTACATGCGAGGAAATAAATTTGAAATTGAATTAAATAGATTGACACATGAATATTGTCACTATTACCAAAAAAAAGGAACAATTGTGTAAACTATTTATAGCTACTCTTTTGGTGCAACAAGATTCGATCTAGCGGCTATAAATCCCAGCGCTTTAATACCCTACTGAAATGGAGTCTAATGACCAGAAAGAGACCGAACTTTGTTTTCAAATTACAATTGTTTCCTTAAACTTCCCTACAAATGCATCTTTATGTTATTGCTATGTCGACCAGCTGTCTTGTTTTGTTATTATTTACTATGCTATGTTGATACAAAGAATGCACAAAAAGTGACACATTATTTGAAAATTTGGGAAAAACTGCATCTTGTCTTGAGCATTTATCTTTTACAGAAACAAGACAAAATCCCTTCAAATATTAACATTACTCAAAGAATAATTTTTACTGTTTCTTATCTTTAGTATGTATGCACATTTTTTCAATTCACTCTTTGCACAGTAACACAGTGAATTTTTGTGACATTAAACTGCACGTTGGAACATCACTGTAGAAAATGATTTGAGAAAAGCATGCAATTCAGAATCAAAGTTAATTTGTTTATGCCTCAGAGGCAACCCTGAGACTAGTGAAATGTTGAAACTACAAAAAAAGACCTTTTTATGATCAGGCTTAAAAAATCAGGCTATTTTCTGGCTGAATGCCAGAGGATTTTGCCATTCTGCTTGAAAAACCAAAAAAGAAACAAGGCACTTGCGTTTCCTTGCCAGTAGATATTGAGAACATAGACAAATCTATGATAAATCATTTTATATTATTGGACTGCTGCTATATGCATGAATATATATATATATATACATATATATTTATATATATATATATATATATGAATATAGAAGCCTGTTCAGTAACTGATGGAGATGTAGTCCAGGAAAAGCCTTGATTGCAGCCAGTATATATTCTTTTTTTAGCAAGTGGCTTAATTTGAAAATCTAGCCCTGTCTATATATGTACTGTACTATAGCAGCACAGTCCGATGTTATCAACATACTGTTTTACATCACAGCTGGCAGCAATAAACAAACTGATGAATGAATAACATTGGAACATGTTTATAGCTGTACAACATTAGCGTTTCTTGATGCGGTACAATGTGATGATATAACTGTAAATGTATGAAGGCAATCATGATATATGTACACACATATGAATGTTTAGAAACACAATATGATTACGACACATCCAGAAACAGAGGTTAGATTATATGATAGGTATGATGTTGTGATGCAATTTGAATGTTATAATGTACTAGATAGTACTACATATTGACATAACATGCTGGATGCTCGGTTTGAATCATAGCTGAGATGTAAAAACAAAAGTCAGAACTTGTAAAACATGATTAGATACTGGAGTTATGATGTGCTGTATTTGATGATGGGATGGAAATGTCTTGTTACAGCCATATACTATTGACATACAGTAGATCATATTCACATACAGTTTCACGATGTGTAATGTTTGTTGTTGTTCACAACTGGAATGAAAAAAATGTTGAGTAACCATGATTTATCACTAGAGAATGAAATGTGATGTATTCCAGTTTGTCATGCAGATGAAGAAATGTCATGTTTTGAAGCAAAGGTTCATAAACAAACATGTCTGATGCATGATACAATATGGTTCATTGTGATTTTATAACGAACATTGGAAAACACAGTAAAGTGTGTGGGATGAGTGATACTTAATAAATTTACTGCTATATTATTCTGAAAATGTTGCACTATTTTGGGGTTTTTAAGAATGTCTTCCTGAGCAGTTTCATAGTATTGGTAAGAATGCTAAGGATGACCAAAGTGAATAGGTAATTACTAATCATATCATCTGTTTTTACACATACCCAGGAACATGATGAAATTATGAAACGTGAAACAGGTGGGCACCTACTGAGCATTTGATTTTATTTCAAATGTGATTTTATACTTTGTCAGATGAGAGAGAGAGTGTGACCTAATTTATGTGGTGAAATTTGCATATGTATGATGCGACTTAACATGAAAGAAGAAAAAGAGACAACTTTCTCAAGAAGGCTACGCAGAGGCACATTTTTTGGACGGTGAAATGATGAAAGGGTGCAAGATGACAGTGGGTACTAATGCTACGCATTTGATCAGTTTGGAGGGAGTAGGCGTGATTGGGAGGTAGGGGACTAAATTTTTCTCCCCCTCCAAACTCACCGAGATCTGCCTGTTTCTTTCTCAAATAACAAGTCAGCATATTCCATTTCATCGTGTGATGCTACGTAAAAATCAACCTTGGGATAGTTTTTGGCGAGTCCTTTCAGTCGCCTGTAGGACAGACCCCCCTCTTTCATGAACTGATGGGGACCCCAAGCTATCAAGTATTTGGTAGCATTCGGATGGCCTAGCAGGCTCTTCTGAGACTTAAAGAGGGGCGACACAGAGGCGTGAGCCAACACCCTCACAGTCGTTCTTGCACCGACATCATTTTCAAATTGCAAAGTGGGGGCAGTATTCATTCGAAAGACACACTGCCTGTCGGCGTCTATGGCCGGTCCTGCGCCGGAGTGGAGTATATGGCTGGAGCTGGATATTACAGAACATTTCTTGCAGTGAATTTCTGGTGACTAGAGAGAGGAAACACTATTAAACAAATATTTTAACCTTTTTTGGGGGGGGGGGAGGGTAAGGGGGGCGATCACACGCACAAAGGCTCTATAGTGTAGATCTACGCTATGAGGTCTCGCTTCTTGTGGAACGTGGGATTATATTTCTTGTTGTATGCTCCTCTGTTGTGTTCTGAAATGGCAGTGTGATAATCTCTCAGCTAACCCTGATGTGTACTGTACTGTGGTATATTTTGACTAGTGATGTAAGGAATTTTTGCATCATTTTTTTACTTTGATAAGGTTTCTATGGAGGCTTTATACTAGAAAAAGAATATAAAAATAAGAAATAAAATTAGTAAACAAGTAATCATAACTCTAAAACAATTATATCTGGAAAGGAGGTGTTGAAGTGAAATCACTTTCAGGAAGGGGTTAGATACTTCCAAATGTAAGTCCAACACCACAGATGAATGGTACAAACAGTTTTCCA